>BDJD01000784.1:216330-230468 GCA_002564525.1 Rosa multiflora | reverse complement strand
GAACTTTTCATCGGCAACCCCGTATTCATTCAGCAGCTGCTTGATGGGCTTCTTGGGGATTACCGGAACGGCGGGAGATAACAGGCCAAGAGAGGGCGACGGCCCTGATCCCGGGTGATCTTTCTTCTGCCTCTTTGCACCGGTACCCTGGACATCCCGGCCAATGTACGTCACCTCCTTATCGGTTCAATGTCGGTGCTTGTGGGATCTCTTCTTCTCACCGGGGAGTAACAACTCATCGCTCCCAGTGGAACGAGAGGAAATGGGCACTGAGGCCGGTACTTTTCCCACCTCGGTGTCAGCTATAGTAATGACATCGGACATGGAGGGCTGCGCGGCGTGGGTCACAGGGGCGTCGGGATCAGGTTCACCGTATCCCTCATCGGTTATCTCCAACAGGGTCTCTTCGATAGATCGACTCATGCCCTTCGACCCTAGGTCGACGTCGATGTGTAGGGCATCTTCTCCCTGGCTCATCAGCATGTCCATTAATTGAGCATCATCCATCCTGTCCTCCTCCTTGCCTTTCCGGGGTTTCCTCTTCTGGCCTTTCACTGCAACCAGTTCAAAGGTTAGTCGAAAGTAGAAAGGACAAAAAAAAAATATATATATATATATACTACATATACGTATAAAATAATAAGTCCCTTACCGGGGAGCCACCCTAACCCTAGCCTAAAAAGTATAGAGTGCCGGATGAACCTATAAGAGCTCCTCTCTTTCTCTGACCACACGGCATATACCCGGGCTATCCTCTTCTTTTCTACTTCGGACAGCGCATAGGACTGGTCCCCGATAGCTTAGAAGGTACTGGTCAGCTGCCACTTCTTATTTTTTATCTGTCACCGCCCACCAGCTAGGAACACTTTGTTCCTCCACCTTTTGCTCATCGAGGTAGGCATATCGGTAACTAGCGGCTCGTAATCCCTAGCGGCAAAGGTCACCGTACCCGCACAAGACCGCTTCCTAGAATACAGTACCCGGTGCACCGCGCGGAACTCATTTATGGAAGGCCACCCTTGCTGGCACAGGTCCCACATGGCCATCATACTGTATATTTAGAGAACGGCATTCGGGGTTAGCTGCCCCGGTGACAGGTTCAGCATCCGCAACAGATACTGTAGGCACCGGCGCAGGGGTAGCGATAACCCTTGGTGGAGCTGATTCTCGTGCAGCGCCACCCACCCCGGGCCAGGATTTGCGGCCAGTTCCCCATCCCTAAGAGGACTAAGCTCTACTGCGTCAGGTATCCCCCACTTCAGCCGCATGTCTACTATCTCCTTCATCGTCATGCTTCTCCCAGGTTCATCGCATACGGTCCCGTCCGCAAGTGTGTACCTCGGCTTCGGAATGCCCTCGGGAATGGCCACTGTAACTACCGGGGCCTCCGCAGATCCACCCTCGCTCTCACCCTCATCGGACTCCCCACTACTCTCCAAGAACACCCCAGTCGAGGACCCCGTGTTCTCCGCTAATTGGTCTACCCGGCCTAGGTACCGGTCGATGTCCATTTCAGCTCGCCTGGCAGAAGACTGGTACGACGATCCCGTATCCCCACCCCTGGCTTCTGATTCCATCCTAACTACGGTACCGGGGACCTCAAATCTTGCTATATCTGGAACCAGAAGCACAAGGGTTAGCCTATCCAAAACCCAGAAATTCATCCCAAAACCCAGAAATTCAAAGGAAAACCCAGAAATTCATCCCAAAACCCAGAAATTCAAAAGAAAACCCATATATTCAACCCAAAACCCAAAACCCACAAAATGAAGCAAACCCAAATGATCTAAAAAAACACAACAGTGACACTAGCATTGTCCGTTTCTATATTTATGCAACACAAACACAAACACAAACACAAACAGAAAACTGCCTTGGCAGTAACAGAAGCAGACCCAGCAGGAGAATAGGTAAAATCCACAGGCAGACAGAGATCTAACCTTTTTTCCTCGGCAGACGATCGATCTCACTCCACAGGCACTCACAATTCTCCCTTGGTTCTCCCTTTCTCTTCGCTGCAAACCTTCCAAATCTCTCGAGCTTCTTTTTCGCGAAAAGTGAGGGAAAACAGTCAGTTTCCCTCTTAAATTCAATCTCCAACGCATCAGGACCGTCGAAACCGAAACGACCTCTGCCGTAGGATCGCTACACGTGTCCCACGCGTCCTCCCATTTCTCGAAGCCTCGGCAGAAGAAGGGACGGGCATTTATTGCACAACCTAGTCTGCCCACGTGGCCGACATGCAACGCCTACCCCATCGGGTACCACGGAGGCTCAAATCTTCTAGCCATCGGGTATCGAAGCTTAGCTCTCTCCACCCCATTGGGTACCAAAGGCTCAAATCTTCTACCCCATCGGGTATCGAAGCCAAGCCCTCTCTACCCCATTGGGTACCGGAGGCTCGAATCTTCTACCCCATCGGGTATCGGAGCCAAGCCCTCTCCACCCCATTGGGTACCGGAGGCCCGAATCTTCTACCCCATCGGGTATCGGAGCCAAGCCCTCTCCACCCCATTGGGTACCGGAGGCCCGAATCTTTGACCCCATCGAGTATCGAAGCCAAGCCCTCTCCACCCCATTGGGTACCGGAGGCCCAAATCTTCCACCCCATCGGGTATCGAAGCCAAGCCTTCTCCACCCCATTGGGTACCGGAGGCTCAAATTCTCCATCCCACCTAGTCCCAGGGACAACCTCATTGTCCCATGAAAGTGGCTTACCTAAAGCGTAGCCCGCTCAAGATTTCTCTTCTGAGGGAACTTGGGGGACTACCTATAGGCACACTAGTGCCAAACCTTGAGACTAAAATAAAAAGTCCCCACCCAAGAAACCTTGAACGGGAACTTGGGGGACTTGTACATACTAGGGAGTCTCAACTAGGTTTAGCACTAGCCCCTGAGCCCCATCGGTACTCCCAGGTACTACGCCATGGACCTGGATCACACCCCACCATGGCGGGCTTCACATAAGGCTAGCACAGCCCACCTATCTTTACAAGTACAAGACTGATATGGCATCAGAAGAACTTGTGTCCCACATCGAGGATAGGGGAGACTCCCTTCCCACGCTTGAATATAAAGATTATAGCACAACCACCTTGAAAAGGTAAGAACTCCTGGATCCACGATTTATTCTACGCAGCTATTAGTTTCTCACTCAGGCATCGGAGAGGTATAGACCGTCCGGTACGGTTTATTCCTCTAACGTTGTGTCTTTGATACAGGATATAGGAGTCGATCGGTGCCCCAGACGGTATAGCATTCTGTGTGAAGTACCCGGACAAAGCCACCAGAAACAATATATATGCTGCAAATGTGCCAGCAAGGATAGACGTCCCTGTAGGATATGTCGTCCTAGATGAAGGACATACGACCATGGCGGCTAACTAGTCATATGTCCCTGCCCAGAAGTGAGGTAGACCATTAGGTTCGAAGGATTCTTATCCCCAGAAGAGGGTAAACTTGGCACAAACAAATCCTCTTAACATCGCAATCTCAAACTGATCCATTTCATGAGATAAATCCAGATTATGGGTCTGTCCTAGAAGAGACGATGTTGGGGGATGCTCTAACATTTGAACCCACTCCCGAAAATAGAGAAAATCGGTAAATTTAGTGAGATTTGGAATCAGGTTGAGATTATCATCGATGATATATTAGTATTTGCGGTGGCCACTGAATCTATAATATGCGATGACCTCGAACCTTGCTTTGTTGATCATTATCAATGAAAAGATGACTGGCTAACAAGGAAATAAGCAATTCATGTCAAATTAGATTCCTTGACAAAGAGAAAGGTGTTTGGACCTGTTGTACCCACACCTCCCCATGTTAAACCCATAGAATTTAAATAGGTATGTGTAAGGAAGCGTAATGAGAAAAACGAGATTGTGATACACAAGGCTCGTCTAGTGGTGCAAGAATTTTCTCAACGCCCTGTGATTGATTACGAGGAGGCGTATTCTCCCGTAATGAACGTCATAACGTTAGGCTACCTTATCAGTTTGGTTGTTTCTGAAAAACTGAATATGCAGCATATAAATGTGGTCACAGCTTATCTCTATGGGGATCACATTACAGAGATATACATGAAAGTTCCTGAAGGATATGATACCTGATGCAAATAGTTCTAGACCACCGAACACTATCTCCATTAGTTTTGAGGCGTTTACTTTATAGATTGGAAAAATCTAGACGGAGGTGGTATAACTGTCTAAGTGAATATTTGATTGGGATGGGATATGTGAATAATAAACTATGCCCTTGCGTGTTTATTAAGGAAACAAGTTCCAGGTTTGCAATTGTGCAGTCTATGTCAATGACATAAATTTGACTGATACTCCTTGTTTGAGCCCAAAAGTAATTTTGGCAAGATCCTTTAGTGGATTTAGCATAGCGGGCCGATACCTGAGCCCACAAATAAGCCTACTTGGGTTTGGGTTATAGTTTCGCTCATTCCGTGATCCATAAGGAAAACGAAACCTTATTGGAATCAAGTAGCAGAGATTGAATATGAAACTTCAACTAATAATCCTTCTATAGTAAGGAACAGTCGAAACCCTAGGTTTATAAATACTAGGTTTAAAGGACAAACAAAGGACCTCTCCCGAATCAATCAATCCCAGCGATTACAAAGCCTCCCCAGAGCAAACCTTCAACCTTGTTGAAACCCGGTGACAGTGCCTCCAGTCCTAATCTCTCCCAGAGCCGACTGTCAGCATCACCAGATCAATCCAGCGACCGTGCTTCCAATTCTAGTCTCTCCAAGAGCTGACTGCTAGTGCTACTGCCACCGATACCACCAGCGAAGCAAGGGTAATGCCCTCGCAACCCAGCTAAGCTAAAGTCACGCTTTAGCAAAACCCGTGCTTTCTACAAACTTCCCAATGATTGATCTGCTCAACCTACAACGTTGAGTATCGATTCGGTGACGCGAAGAGATCACATCCAAAGTCCTTATCCGTAAGGCAAGAAGTCCTTTCTCGGAAGGCTAGAGAAGAACCTTGTGGTGAGGTTGGTGCTCTCCTCGTCCATAAGGCTTGAAGAAGAAGTCAGGTCAAGGGACTCCCCTGACGACTGCACCCCGCGGTGCTGGCACGCCTGCTCACATGCTCAAAAGAGACAGTTTGCATGCCAACTGGTTTTGGAGCCAAACATTTTGGCACGCCCAGTGGGAATTCAATAGTGTCTTTTCGTGAACGTAGCCATTGGGAAGTCAAGCGAAAACCCTTACCAAAAGGTTTACGCAAACTGCTCAAAGCATAAGACCTCTAGTCACAGACCGCATTGTCACGCGGACTATCGTGGTCTTTCTGAAGAACAAGTCACTCAAAGATTTTCTCGCCAAACACCTGATATGTCAACTGAATGAGAAGAGAATCATCCGACCGCTACTGAGGGTCAGGGTGTCACTACTAACCAGGTCAGTGAGCCTGTCATCACTACCGCTATATCCAATATAGTGGCGAGTGGAGAAAGAGAGGCTTTTATTGCGAAGCCTATTCCAGAGGGAGCGACCTCCTAGGTAAGGTTCGCGATCATCATGGAGAATATTGAAAATCATCGCAAGCAGATAGCCACTGATTTCAGAAGGGAAACCGCGAAAAGAAACCATCTCATACGCGAACTAGACCAGCGGATTACCCGACATGCAAAGGATACTAAGCAGCAAATCGTACAATCAGAGAATACAGTAAGGGCTCATGCCACATGTATCGCTAGTGAGCAGAATCAGTGCTAGAAAGAAATCATGGAGGCTATCACGAACCAAATCAAGCAGACTGCGTTAGATATGGCAGGTCTTCACAAGGATGGCGCTAACCTCGCAACTGAGGTGGCCATGCAGAGAGCCGAACTGAACCAGGCAAGAGAAGTTTTGAACAAAGCTTTAGGGGATCCTAACGCTATCCTTGGCTCCCTTAGCCAGCCGTCTGGTTTGGGCAAGTATGTGCCGCCGAATCAGCGAGAGAAGGTTAACAGCAATACCGCTACACCTTCCGTAACCGTTGTTACTACACCACTGAAAAATAAAGAGCAAGCTCTGGTTATCGGCTGTAGCAAAGAAAATGCCACCTCGTCAGGTGCACAGACCACCAGACAGAAACATCAGGCATCAAAAATGGGTGGAGCTTCGTCCAATTCTGCTACATTCATTCAATACGACAGCGATGGGGCAGAAAACATATACCAAGAACTGCCAGGAAGCTATTATGGGATTGACCAGGCTGGTAACCCGATTAAGATAACAGCCTTGGCAAAAGAGACGCCCATGCCAGCAGTGACTCTTCAGCAGCCAGCTACAACCCTCGTTGTACATGTAGGAGAAGGGACAGTGACTAAAACCAAGCAATGCCCTTGCAGGCTGCTAGCCAGACTGTGGCGATACCACCTCCTCCTCCGGGTCCAGAATATGTAAGGCGTGAAGAGGTAAAGGAGATGATCAGGTTGGCTAATCCTAGGGCCCAACTAGATGGGGTCTATGAGGGACCTTTCCCGCCGCATATCATGCTCGCGCCCTTCCCCAGGGGTTATAAAAATATCATATTTTAAACTTTTTTCAGGGGAAGACACTGAGGATGCGGCAACCCATTTGGCCAGGTTTAGGGTGCAATGCGGCCAGTACCAGAATGATGATATCCTCAAATACAGGATCTTTGGTACTTCTCTTTCAGGAGCTACCCTTTAGATGGTTTTCCAAGCTTAAACCAGGAACAGTGGCAGATTGGCCCGCGATGGAAATGCTTTTCCGAGAAACCTTCGGAGCCATTGAGCTTGAGGTGGACTTAGCTTCTCTCACTCAGATGGCCCAGTAGCCTACAGAGTCCGATGTGGCCTATCTTCAGAGCTTCCAAATCCAGAAAGCCAAGCTGAACGTCATCCTGCTTGAGAAAAAGTTAGTCAAGCTGGCGGTCAAGGGTTTGGAACCTCGTCAGCGAAAAAAGCAACATGGCAGCATGATCCAGGCAATGGGAGAACTCATCATAGAAGTGGGTAGCTTTGAACATCTCCTCAGAGAAACTAACACAAGGAAGAATGCGTCCAAAGGGACATATGTACCAGGAAAACATCGCACCGTAGCAGGCCTGAGCTTTACCATCATCCCAGTGAAGAAGTGTTCAGGATGATGATCAAGAGGAGGAGAACGATATCACTGCTTATGAACTAACCGGGAGAAAGAATCCAGCCTTCAAGCAACTGAAAATTTCCAAGGAACCTGTCAAGCTCAAATCGATGGCCTTCACCAAACCTGAATTCACAACATATACGTATGATGCCAATAAGGCACATGAGATCCTGGATGAGATGATCGCCGCGAAGATGGTGAACACCTACGTTGGACCTTTTCCTCGACCAGACCAGCTGAAATGGAAGAAGTACTGTAAATTCCACAACTTATGGAATCACAACACTGCGGACTGTGTGAAGCTCAAAGACCAAATTCAGGTATGGCTTAATAATGGCAGTTTGCAGGTGGAAGCTCCAGTGACGGCGGCAGCACTTGTGGACCTGAACCCTTTTCCTGACACTAGGATCAACATGGTCGATGTGAACTGGGCCAAACAGAACCAGAGGAAACCAACTTCGGATTCGAGTACAAATAGGCGAGAAGGAACGTCTGCTGAGGATGAGACCTCTGCAAAGAAGAAAGCTAAACCAGTCGGTCAAGCCTCACCTGTTGTCCTATGCTCGTGATGCAAAGAAGAGTGTGGTCTCCAGACGTCACATGAAGAGGTCGAGCAGACATTTCATTTTGGCTCTCTCCCTCCCATCAGGTGGGCCTCGCCATCGCGAAACTATCAACCTTCTAGCCTAAGAGAAAAAGAGAAAACGGAGTCACTGCCATCCCCAAAGGACTCCAATTTGTTCAAGAAGCTGAGAGCGGCCGCGGTTGATCAGAAACAAGAAGAGAAAGCTACGAACAAGCGCAAAGACATTCTGACCAAGCCATACATCCCGCCTGCGCCAGTCGCCACCATCAAGGAAGGAAAGTGGTACACCAGGGAAAAGGGAAAGGTAGTGGAAATAAGCACTTCCAAGAAGAGGAAACTGCAGCGCATGTTTGGGGAAGCCAAGCGAGTCGCTAGAGGCTCTGGACCAGGGCCTGATCAAGCCTTCGCAATTGGTCAAATCACCTGAGCAGTATCAGAGGGAGATGGAGACACTAGCTGCTAAGCCGTTAATGGCTCCCCGCAGTCTTCAAAAACGAGCGAGTTCAGCAACAGAGGCATCTAAGCCCAGTGTTTTTTGCAGGATCATTGAAGAGAGAACACCTCCGCTACCTCGAAAGGGGAGTTCGCCGACTCGGCGACCACATGTCAGGCGCAGGTTGTTTCGCAAAGAACCAGAAGCTAAATCCTCAGTTTTTGAGAGACTGGGGGGCAAGGACAAAACTACCGATACTTTACAGTGGAGAGCAAAAAGGGTCCAGAGTGTAGTGGTCACTCCCTTAGAGGTAAGCATAGCAAGGGAACCAAAGTCATACTCCCCTAAGCAGGCTCCCGTGATACAGGAGCACAAGCAGTGTGAGGTAAAGGGCCTTATAGAAGAATCATTGGTAGACCGGTTGCTAAGCAGTTCAACGCTGCCACCCCTGTCAATGAACCCAACCTTAACCTGGAAGATGACATGGAGGAGGCAAATATGACCGACACGTCTTGCAACATGGTTTACGTGCTCCCCGCGAGGTATGCACTACCGGTCGCTGCTCAGGACTGCGTAGAAGCTAGAGAAAGTAATGCACAGCCCTTGCAGATCACATCGGCAGTCACGACACCTGTGGAAGAAGCTTTCTTTCTTGAAACGGAGAATGCTCACAGCAAAGAATTCTTCATGAGCTTCACCAAGCCAACCCCTGCTATGGTCCAACACATGAGACCTCTATATATCACCGCGGACGTTGGCGGTACCAAAGTTAGCAAGATCATGGTTGATACTGGAGCTTCCATCAATGTCATCACTACCAGGACCATGCACTTGCTCGAGATCAAGAAAGAGAAAATCCAGTCTACGTCCCTCACGCTCAAGAACTTCGCGGGGACTGTAACAAAGACCCTGGGATTACTTTTCTTACGCATCAAGGTTGGCCCTGCATAGGGAGTTTATGCTTTCTTTGTAACAGATTGTTATGCGGCCTACAGTGCCATTCTGCACAGAGACTGGATCCACCGGAGCTACTGTGTTCCGTCAACTCTCCATTAGGAACTAATTATGTGGAACAGGGAGACAGATAAAGCTGAGGTGATCAAAGCGGATCCTCGTCCATTCCCAGTTTCCTTAAATTATGTAGATGCCAGGTACTATTTGGAGCCTATCACTCCATTGCAGGTCAGTGGCATCGATGACAAAGGCCGCCCCACAGGGGTGACGGCCTCTGAATTGGCACAGTGGGGGCTTACGCTAGCAAAAGAAGGCTTAGAAAGGCCTGGCCACGCTGTGCCCAAACCCCTAAACGATTAATGGATTATGACCTTCCAGAGGAAGGGATAGAGGCCTTCCACTCACTATACGAACGACTTTCATCGTACCTAGTGGAAAAAGAGGCCTACGATCGAGTCGCGACCTTAGAGGTTGTTAATGAAGAGCTCTCTGATCAGGAACAAGAAGATGAGGTAGATATTCAGCTCGCCCCGGCAGCGCTGGATGATAGGCCTCCTAAAGTCAGAGACCCTACCGAGAAGGTCAATCTTGGAACAGCGAATGAGCCTATAGAAGTGGCTATCAGTGATTATTTAGAGCCTAGCGAGAAACAGAGGCTCATTGACTTGTTACTAGAGTTCAAAGACTGTTTCGCGGAGAAGTATGAAGACATGCCCGGCCTGTCACCGGACTTGGTTTGCCATCAGCTGCCAACACTCCCTGACAAGAGGCCTGTGAAACAAGAGCCGCGAAGAATGAATTTAGAAACCCAAGTCCTCGTTAAGGAGGAAGTCAAGAAAATGCATAAATCAGGCATTATCAAGGTAGACGAATACAATCAGTGGCTATCTAATATAGTGCCTGTTCGCAAGAAGAATGGCAAGATGATGGTCTGCGTAGACTACAGAGACCTTAATCTCGCTACACCTAAAGATGTCTACCCCATGCCGGTCGCGGATATGTTAGTAGACACCGTAGCAGGACATGAATTGATGTCCTTCATGGACAGCACCGCAGGGTATCCCCAGATTCCGGTCACACAGGAAGACAGACATAAAACCGCGTTCCTGTGTCCTTGGTTCGCGGGCGTTTTTGAATATGTGGTTATGCCTTTCGGACTGAAGAATGCTGGAGCAACGTATCAGAGAGCCATGAACCTGATCTTCCATGACATCCTAGGGAAGATTTTAGAGGTTTATATCGATGACGTAGTTGTAAAGTCTCAGAAAAGAGGAGACCACGTCACAGATCTCAGGAAGGTATTTGAGCGCATGCGGCAGCACAAGCTCAAGATGAATCCCGCTAAATGCGTTTTTGGCGTTCAAGCAGGAGATTTTCTGGGATTCATTGTCCATCAGAGGGGAATTGAGGTCCCTGAAGACAAGGCAAACGCAGTCATCAATGCATCCTCTCCGCGGACAAAAAATTAATTGCAGCTGTTTCTGGTGGCTTTCTCCGGGTACCTCACACAGAATGCTATACCGTCTGGGGCACCGATCCAACTCCTAAATCCTGTATCAAGGACACAACGTTAGAGGGATAAACCATACCAGACGGTTTATGCCTCTCTGATCCCTGAGTGAGAAACTAATAGACGTGTATAGAGTAAATTGTGGATAAAGGAGTTATTACCCGTAAAAGGTGGTTGTGCTAATGTCTTTATACTCAAGCATGGGAAAGGGGTCTCCCCTATCCTCGATGTGGGACACAGGTTGTTCTTCTGATGTCATATCAGCCTTCTTGTTGTGTAAATAGATGGGCTAATATGGCCTTGCCCCGGGCCCTGGGTGCCCAGGGTGGCATCCCATGTGAGGCCCGCCATGGTGGGTTGTGAACCCGGCCCATGGCGTAGTACCTGGGAGTACCGATGGGGCTCAGAGGCTAGTGCTAAACTTAGTTGAGACTCCCCAGTATGTACAAGTCCCCCAAGTTCCCGTTCAAGATATTTCTTGGGTGGGGACTTATTATTATTATTTAGTCTCAAGGTTTGGCACTAGTGTGCCTATAGGTAGTCCACCAAGTTCCCTCAGAAGAGAAATCTTGAGCGGGCTACGCTGTAGGTAAGGCACCTCCCTAGGACAAGATGAGGTTGGGTCCCTGGGACTGGCTGGGGTGGAGAATTTGAGCGTCCGGTACCCAATGGGGTATAAATTTTGAGCCTCCGGTACCCAATGGGGCAAAGAGAGGGCTTGGCTCTGATACCCTATGGGGTAGAAAATATGAGCCTTCGGTACCCGATGAGGTAGACATTTGGAGCCTCCGGTACCCAATGGGGTAAAGAGAGGGCTTGGCTCTGATACCCGATGGGGTAGAAAATATGAGCCTCCGGTACCCGATGGGGTAGACCTTTGGAGCCTCCGGGACCCAATGGGGTAAAGAGAGGGCTTGGCTCTGATACCCGATGGGGTAGAAAATATGAGCCTCCGGTACCCGATGGGGTAGACCTTTGGAGCCTCCGGGACCCAATGGGGTAAAGAGAGGGCTTGGCTCTGATACCCGATGGGGTAGAAAATATGAGCCTCCGGTACCCGATGGGGTAGACCTTTGGAGCCTCCGGGACCCAATGGGGTAAAGAGAGGGCTTGGCTCTGATACCCGATGGGGTAGAAAATATGAGCCTCCGGTACCCGATGGGGTAGACCTTTGGAGCCTCCGGGACCCAATGGGGTAAAGAGAGGGCTTGGCTCTGATACCCGATGGGGTAGAAAATATGAGCCTCCGGTACCCGATGGGGTAGACCTTTGGAGCCTCCGGGACCCAATGGGGTAAAGAGAGGGCTTGGCTCTGATACCCGATGGGGTAGAAAATATGAGCCTCCGGTACCCGATGGGGTAGACATTTTGAGCCTCCGGTACCCAATGGGGCAAAGAGAGGGCTTGGCTCTGATACCCTATGGGGTAGAAAATATGATCCTCCGGTACCCGATGGGGCAAAGAGAGGGCTTGGCTCTGATACTGTAACGTCCCGTATCTTAATTTATCCGTTTACTAGTCATTTGGACAGTAAACGACAACTATTTTCACTTTTACTATCGTTTCGATACTTTTAGTGGCCCTAAAAGTTGACTTTTTGTTCGGGTCAAAATCTCAGAAAATTTTCTTCACGAAAGTTGTAGAGGATGTTAAACCGAGCGCGTGCATATGTGGTTTGTAAAAATCGGAGTTCGCATGCGAAAGTTACGGGAAAATGTGAAAGTTACTGTTCATGGTAAAAAACTAAAAATTATATATATATATGGAAAAATTACCGAGGTAGGTTCCCATTTCCGGAAACTCACCCCAGCTCTCTTTCTTCCCCGCGCTCTCCCCCTTCCTCTTCGGGCAGCAGCTTCCTCGCTGCAATTTGACCGTCGTTCGGCCATCACCCGGCAGAAAGCCGGCCACTACAGGGTCGCCTCCTCCCTCTGGTCACGCTGGTGCCCTTAGTTTTCAACGATTTGGCCGGAAAAGCTCAAATCGAAGCAAAGTTCTCTCCGGCTGCAGTTTTGAGGTTTCGCCTATTTCCAGCCATTCCGGCCACCTCCGGCCACCAGGTTAGCATCGAAGGTTCGGTTTTTGATGGTGATCATTTCCCCTAAGGTAGTTCGTTCCAATTTGCATTGTAGAGGTTGAATTGATGATTTTTCATTTCTAGGGTTCTTGAAGCTTCGGGGCTTTCCTTCACCGGCTTGATTCGACCACTTCGAGGTAAAATTGGATGGTGTTGTAGTTGAGAAGTTGATTGGGTCTGTTGAGATGATGTTGTTGCCGGAATTTGGTGGTCATCGGAGAAGGTGGCCGCCGGCGCGCGAGCCCCACGCGCCGCCACTGTGGGTGGCGCGTGGAGGTGTGTAGGGCAGTGTTTTAATTCCAGTTTTTAGGCCATTAAATTCTATAAATTTTGTAGAGCTTGTATGTGAAGTTTGGTAATTTTTGGAGAAGCTTGGATTTAATTATGAATTTTTTTTGAAGTTAGGGTTTCGATTATCGAATTATGAGGATCCGACCGTCGGATATCTCTCGGTTCTGCATTGGAACCTTTAAATTAACGAATTGGTATTAGTGGTATAATTTGGGTTGAATCCGAGGAGAATGGGAGATATAATTATGAGGATTTGATTTTAGGAATCGTATTAAATTGTTGAATAATTATTCACGGAATATAATCGTGTACAGGATGTCGTACCGAGCTCTGGCTCGATGAAGGAGCTCGTATAAGTGATCGTCGGAATAGTACTGTGAGTGGACCTTTATTTTTCAAAGAATGATGCATGCATTTATTCAATCGGTTCCGAAGTTATAAATTATTTATCAATTTACTTTTTCGAGCATATGGTTATTTTCGGAAACAGTTTTGGTTAATTGATTTATTTGATGGTTTTATGGCGTGCGGGGTCACGTCATTGGATTATGCTTATTTTCCTTTATTTATTTATCTCCGATGGGATTCCCGGATTTATACTATTTATATTTTATTTATATTCAGTAAATTGAGATTTTTATGAGATTCAAGGAAATTAATCTTTATACTTATTTATACCCTATTTATATTTGAACCTGAGATGAGCTTGGCGTGCGGGGTCACGTCTTTGTATATTGGATTCCGATTTTGCGAGATAAGTGGGGAAATTATACAGATTTACTGGCTTTTGACGATCATCTTCCTCACCATACGCGGGTCATGTGAATAGGTCTCCTCCTCACTTACTTTGTGTTTGTGAGTGGCAGTGAGGTAGCTTTCTCCTCCTCACGTGGGTGGTAGTCGAGGTGATATTCTCCTCCTCGCACAATCTATGTGCGAATGGTAGTTGAGGTTATTAGTTCTCCTCCTCGCACAATCTATGTGTGGGTGGCAGTCGAGGGCAGGTAGAGCCTGAGGGGCTCCATTCCCGTATGGTGAACCCATTTCCCCTATGTTCTTTGGTTGTTGTTCTTGATTAGCGGGGCTAGTCGGTCCTTTCTTATTTATTGCATGCATCGGGAGTTTTATGGAAATAAATGTGGAAAAGTATAAAACCCTTTTTCTTTC
>BDJD01000784.1:171955-194555 GCA_002564525.1 Rosa multiflora | reverse complement strand
TGTGATTGGTTGGACCACCTCATAGGGCTTATGTGGCAAGAAATCATTGGAGAAAATTATGTGGAGGAAGCAAGAGATTGCGGTGAGTTTCTCTAGGGTTTTGGACGGCTTGGAGACCTAGGGGCCGTCCCCTATATAATCTCCCCTCTTCTCAACGTTTCGGAGTTCCATCTTTTGTACGTTTACACTTTGAAAAAAAATCAGAAAACTCTCTCTAGCCTAGCCGTGCTCCTCTCCATCCTCTAGGGCAACCACGAAGTGCAAGCAAGGCCAAGGAAGAAGAGGACAAGCCGTGCACATCATCCATCACCATCCTTGAAGATTGCTTTCGAAATTCAAGAGACCATTCATCACTTCATTCATCTCATCTTCATCACGGTGTAATTGATAGGAGCATTTTAATGCGACGTTTTAATTGCATTTCCCTACATTTCTTGCGTTATTTCCTTAATAAAACCCTGTTTAGGAAAGTTTCCATTCTTTGATTGGGAAAGTTCCTATTTGTAGAAAGTTTCTATAATTGCAAAAACCGAATTTAATCAAAGAAGATTGCAATTAGGTGGACTTTTTCATACTAAGTTGCACATTTGAGTTGATAGCCTTTCTAGGTGCTTAATGCGTTAAACATGACATGATTGACTAGCTTTCTAGGGTTTGATTGCATGTTTGATAGGATTAATCTAGGTGCTTTCGCTTAGGTTAATTAGCATTGAAAGTAAAATATGGGAAATTGTTTGCTTTGAACGTTTCACATGATCAACTCCTCTTGCATGACTATGATGAACAATGATGAACTTGAATCAATTTTAATCATGAGTTTCGACTTTGATCCTTGTTCTCACATCCCATTTTTGTTTTTATGTTTTTGCATTATAATTATTTAGTTAACTTAGTATTTATTTTCGGCAAAAGAAAACCAAAAACAAAATCCCCCCTTATTTTCGTAAATAATGTTTATAATTGTGAATACATTTGTGAATATTATACTTTGCTTTAATTTTAATTGTTTAATTGTTTGACAATGACAGGTGTACCCTCAATCCCCGGAATAGAACGATCCCTATTTACTTTATACTACTAATGACATTTCAGGGTTAAATTGTGCGCTTGCTAAGAGCACATCACCTATGATAAGAGAACGCATGGCCGTAGTTACAAAGAGGGGGACCTGGTTTGGAAAGCTGTTTTGCCTTTTGGCGAGAAATTGACCTGTCGCGGTAAGTGGACTCCACGATGGGAATGACCCTTTGTTGTCCACCGTATCATGGTGCGCGGGGCTTTTCACCTCAAAGACTTGGATGGCGACATCCATCGCAACCCCATCAACGGGCGTTCCTGAAGAAATATTACCCTCCTGTTTGGGAGTTTGAGGATCCACCGGATCAACCTTCTTCCCAGACAAGGGGACAACCATAGTCTTCATCGGCTCGCATCATCTATCTATATTCAGGCCTTTTCCTGTGGCCTTAGTCTCATGTATCTGCTTCATCTCCTAACACTAGGGGGGCAACACTCTATACATCCAGGCCTTAGTTGAGGCCTTACTTTATGGCAATTTCAACTTTTGTTTTGTTGCAATTTTTATTCATCCTTGACAATGTGTGTTAAGAATATACATGATGGCCTACACATGAGGCCTTATTTTATAACAATTTTCGCATTGTGCTCGAAGAAAGGTTCATTCATAAAGTGGCTTTGCGGCCAAAGGCAGTACAAAGTACAAATCGAAACAGTTACATTCGCAATTATAAGGCCAAATGTGGCTTAAAAAATCATAAGGATTACAGATCTTCTAAGAGTTTCTGGATCTTGTGGCGACAAAGGGGACGGTGGTATGACCACTCGTGCTCTTCCTCTCTTTACCCACATCCCTCCTCTGAACTGAGTCGCAGCTACTATTGTCTGTACTGGAGGAAGAGGGAAGGAAATAATCCATCCCAACCCTTCCAGGTGGTTATCCTCCGGGATGAAGATGGTCTTCAGAGAGAGCGCAACTCACAACCACATCTACCTCCAGGGGAAAAACGAAAGCCTGATAGTCAGACCCCGGAGGTAGACCGCTAAAGAAGAACAGTGGGCCTCAAAGTGGCCTTCCGCCTCTCTCCCTCCTGCTCCATGATGATAATCTGAGGAGAGGGATCCCTCAGAATCTCGTTCCGCCGCGTTAGGAGCGCCGCGTGTTCTTCAGTCTAACTGAAACCGGCGAATCCCATCCGGATTTCCAAAGACCAAAGACATGCGACTGGACCTGAGATTAGGCCATAAGGCCTACCCAGGTTTTGAGATTAAGCCATAAAGCCTAGGAATTTGAGGCTAAGGGTGAGATCGTGAGGAGAAGATTTTAGAAACTGAAGGAAGAGAAGTAAGGAGTGCGAAACTGTCTCTAAAGAAGCCATATTTGCTTGTGTTTATCACTTCTCCAAAGTACAGGTATTTATAGCTCCAATCGCAGTAGCCTCAACCGTGCGATGGGCAGTTGAAGTATTTTCAACGCCATCAATAAGAGTATCAATGGAATTGAATGTTGTGATCTCAGAAATGAAGGAAGTTGAAAATGCGTGGGAAGCGGGGCAGTCTTCAAGGAGGTAACCGCCCCGTTTAAAGATTATCTTTTCAAACAGTCTCAGTAGCAATAAAGGCAAATTAAAACGCTGGACTGCTTGAAATTTGAAGTAATATTTGGGCCAAGCAATGTGGGCTAAATATTTAACTTATTAATAATGATGTTGTTCATACAAAATGGGCTTAACACTAGAGGCCTAAATTTTTCGACCTGCATGAGTTAAACGAAGTAAATGTTCATCCAAGCGAAAGCTGGCATCGGCAGCGGCTCGCTCCTCCTGTCGGACTGCTTCGTGAGCTTGAGCTAGGTTCTGAGATAATATTTCGGAGGCCGCTAGGGGTTGCTCCAGCAAGGGTTCCTCATGCTCAAGCCGGGCCGTCACAGCAGTCAATTGGGCCTGAAGGTCTTAGATTTGGGACCGGAAATGATTTTGCGTGATCCACAAGTCTCTAACAAGGGTAGCCCTATCTCCTAGAAAGTCACGAGAGGAGTCCATTTGTTGAGCGAGGCCCCGATAATGGGCCTGGGCTTGCCTGGCTTGCGCAGTCGCGGCCGCTCTTTCATTAATCCACCGAGGGAGATTCTGTAACAGTTCGTCTATCTCAATGAACTCATTCTCAGTGATGGCTCGCTCGCGACGAAGAACTCTCAAGTACTCCAGAGCCCTGACGGATGTGCCAGGCAGCAAGATATCGGGACTTAAAAGGCGGTGAAGTCCGTCCCTGGCTTCATCTATAACTCTGGGAGGAGTCACCTCGAGGACGCGAGCTAGTCTTTCCAGTCTGGAAGGAGGCACAGGAAATGGATTTGGGGCAACAGCGGCAGGAGCTTCAAGAGGCTCCACAACAGGAACTGTTTCCAGCACCAGCTCGACGTTCAACCCTTCTCCTGCATCAGGAGCAAGGGGGGCAGGCTCTTGGTTAACTACATCTTCATCAGCTGGGTCAGTGGGATTGGCGCCAAGTACTTCCGCAGCAGCAGCTACTTCCTCGACAGGACCAAGATTCTGGTTTTAAGGAGGAATCATTAGAATGCCTAAAGAGTAAAACAAGAATCAAGACATCACGCTTGTTAAAGAGAAACGTACATCTGCGGCCGGAGGCTCACGAAGGATTGCAATCGGCGCGGGTTCTTGAACCGCCTCGCCAGGAATCGAGTCAAGTGCTATCTGTGCCAGGACAGGTGTGGCGTTTGGTTCCTCATGAGGCGCATCCGAAGGAGGCATTCTCTCTTCCACTTCAGGCGAGCTATCATCTATGAACTGCACTGGAATCGGGGCCAATTGCATATTGCTAGCAACACCGGCAGGAGGTGGAGGATCATCGGAACCAGTGGGCGCTTGGGCCTGTGAAGCAGATGTGCCTTCACCAACAGCTGAGGGGCCTTCCCCAGTTTGTCTTGAGGACCTATGACGAACCTGCAAGCGAGGATTGTTATATGGTTGCACGAAATGAGAAGTAGATTCCAATATGCACTTTTAGTTTCTTACCAGTCGATCAGCGATTGGTTCATCTTCCTCCCATGGATCAGTTCGAGGGTTAGAACGACTGCGCTTGTGGGCCAAGATAGCGGCCATCTGCCGGGGTCAAAGGATTAGACTTGACTTGGGAAGAAAGCATTGGTTTTAAACAAGAAAGTTCTTATCGTTTGCGGGTTATCACCGTCAGAAGAGGAATCTTCAACTTCAAGCTCCGTTATTACCGTTTTCTGTTTCCCGGACTGGCCAGTGGCTGGGGAAGCATTAACTGCGCGACTGCCAGAAGGTGGCACATTTCCCTGGTGCAGCAAAGGTTGAGTAAAAAGGGAAGAGTGAAGGAGGGAATGAAATATAAACCAAGATACTTTCCTCTTGAGGGGGCTCACGAATTACGATACCAGCCTGGGCCTGGCGCAGGGCTCGCACCAGTTGCATTGCTGGCTCAAGAGGAGGCAGAGATCGTGCAGCATCTTCAGGAAAGCGAGCAAGTAGCTCGATGTCAGCAGCATAAGGATGTCTCAGTTCCCCAAAGATGGTCGCGAAGAGTTCGTCATCCCGTTGGCTCCAGCAATTGACGGAAACTTCCGCCAACCATTCCTCGTATCCTTCCTCAGTCCCATCCATGGCGTCGATGTCCTTAGACCAATCGGGAAGATCAACCAGTGCGAGCATGCTTTGTACCGGCAAATGCCCAGAAGGGGGCCCAAATCTACGCCAGTAGGTGTTGTAATTCCAGGCATCATACAGCAGGAATGGCACTAATTGGACAACGCCGAATTGGCGAGCGAAATGGTTAGGAGTGTAAAGCTCATAAATAAGTCCTTCGGCAGCAATCCTAATGTCTGGGAGATCGTGCAGAGGAAATCCAAGGGCACGCGATCGCTGTAGTGGGGAGCGCCAGGGAGGAATCCGTTTTCAAGCGAAGCTGGGAATCTTTTGTCCAGTACTAAGTCGCAGTAGGGCATCTCATGCAGAAGGTACAGATAGGTGAAGCACTCGGAGTAAGGAGGAGATGATTACCTTTCCTCGCGGCTGAACCATTGACCCAAGAGTTGGTCAGCCGGTGGAAGCAGCGGGATATCATCGCGACGAAAATATGGAAAATAAATTTGAATCCAGAAGTCAAGGAACCAAAAAGGGCCAGAGATGCTAGTCTCGAAAGGATGATAGTGGCCTGGTACAGAGTGCGATAGAGGGCGCCCAACATAGGTTGCCCTAGCCCGACACTGCAGCCGTTGTAGATGGCCGTTGCCAGAAGAGTCCAAGCACCAGTGGCCTTGCAGGAGGAAGTACAAAAGATGAATTCACAGAGCCAGTACTCTAAGAAAGCAATTCCGCCAGTCGCATTGTGCTCCCGGCTGTAATAAGACAGCCACCGTGGATAGGAGCCGCTGTGAGCTCTGCGACCATGTTGGGCCATGGTCGAAGTGAAAGTGATAGAGTCGAATTGGCCATGCAGATAAGGCTCGCCATCAATGGGTAGGCCAATGATGGTAAGAATATCCAGCAAAGTGATACTCATTTGGCCAAATCGAAAATTAAAGGTGTTTGTGGCGGTGTTCCAAAAACAGAGAAAGGTAGCGAGCGGTGATCGATTGCCACCGCGTGGAAGACGAAAGCAGAGATCAATAGTACGAGTGATACCTGCCGCGTTCCAGAGAGCCAGATCTAGCGTTCGTGCTTCGCGATACCAGGAACTCTCCGCCGTGCTAATAGAGGATGGTCAGTGCCCTATTTTTGCTCGATGATTCTGGGTACCCCAACTATTGAAGTCCCCAGGAGTCCTTCGGAGGGCTGGAATGGGCCTACGAGCGGGCAGGCAGTAGAAGGCGATGGCTTCAGCCGGGATAGAGTCTTGCGGCTCTGGGCCCAGTCCGACATGATGTTTTGGGAACTGGAGGAGTAGGGGTCTATGGATAGTGGTGTGAAGACGAATGCGGGCACCGATGTTTGTTCCCCAAGAATGGGCAACCTGTTCGTTCAGTTCTTCTTCTTGGTCAATGACTATCTTCTTTGGTGGAGCCATTTCTGGCTCTCTGTGAGGAAGATGTTGGCAGTAAAAAGGGTTTCTGGGTTTAGGAGACTAAAAGAGTTTCTGATGTGACAAGTCTGAAGCGGCTGCGGGTTTAAATAAGAAATTTTGTGAGGGAAACGATGCGACAGAAAGGCGTTTTAGCAAGCGAAAGGACCCGACCCTCATTAATGATATCGTTTCAAGCAACCAGCGTGTCGCGTTAGCCCCCTTCAATCAGTTACATCTTCGCGGGCCCTATTTCGGGGCCTGGGGGGTAATGTTTGAGCCCAAAAGTAATTTTGGCAAGATCCTTTAGTGGATTTAGCATAGCGGGTCGATACCTGTGGCCCAAAAATAAGCCTACTTGGGTTTGGGTTATAGCTTCGCCTATTCCGTGATCCATAAGGAAAACGAAACCTTATTGGAATCAAGTAGCAGATATTGAATAGGAAACTTCAACTAATAATCCTTCTATAGCAAGGAATAGTCAAAACCCAAGGTGTATAAATACCAGGTTTAAAGGACAAACAAAGGACCTCTCCTGAATCAATCAATCCCTGCGATTACAAAGCCTCCCCGGAACAAACCTTCAACCTTGTTGAAACCCGGTGACCCTGCCTCCAGTCCTAATCTCTCCAAGAGCTGACTGTCAGCATCACCAGATCAACCAGGCGACCGTGCTTCCAATCCTAGTCTTTCCAAGAGTTGACTGCTAGTGTTACTGCCACTGATACCACCAGCAAAGTAAGGGTAACGCCCTCGAAACCCAGCGAAGCTAAAGTCACGCTTTAGCAAAACCCGTGTTTTCTCCAAACTTCCCAATGATTGCTCTGCTCAACCTACAACGTTGAGTATCGATTCGGTGATGCAAAGAGATCACATCTGAAGTCCTTATTCGTAAGGCAAGAAGTCTTTTCTCGGAAGGCTAGAGAAGAACGATGTGGCGAGGTTGGTGCTATCCTCGCCCACAACGCTTGAAGAATAAGTCAGGTCAAGGGACTCCCCCGACGACTGCACCACGCGGTGATGGCACTCCTACTCACACGCTCAAAAGAGACAGTTTGCACGCCAACTAGTTTTGGAGCCAAACACTCCTGAAGAAATCAAGGAAACCGCAAAGCACCTGAAGTCGGAATTTGAGATGAAAGGCCTTGGGAAAACAAATTATTGTCTCGATCTGAAGCCTGAGGACAAGTGCATATGAAATTTTGGTCCATCAACCAAATTACATCTAGAGGATGTTAAGACGCTATAATGAGGATAAAAGCGCACACCCATAGTCGTCCGAAGTCTAGAAAGAACCGTATCGTCCTGTAGATGATAACGAAGAGATATTGGTGCCAGAAGTCTCATATCTAAGTGCAATAGGCTCATTATTGTACTTGGCTTAATGCCCTAGACAGGACATCTCATTCGATGTGAACTTGTTAACTAGATATATCTCTGCGCCAACACGCTGCCACTGGAATGACCTAAAAGACATTTTTCACTACCTTAGAGATATGGCGGATATGGGCTTATCCTATCCCTACGCATCAAGGAATGGATCAAACCCCCTTGATCCTCGGAATGATGCTCGCCTTGTTGGATATGCTGATATAGACTATCTATCAGACCTGCAAGGCACGTTCCCAACTTGGTTATGTCTTTACCATTGGGAATACTGCAATTTCTTAGAGGTCTATGAAACAGACCCTTGTTGCTACCTCTTCGAATCATGCTAAGATTCTAGCCCTTCACAAAACAGTACGTGAATGTACGTGGTTGAGAGCCATTACAAAAGCATGTTCGAAGCACATGTGGACTACATTTGACCATTGATGAACCGACCATTATCTATGACGATAATGCTGCTTACATCCAGTAGATAAAGATAAGTTTTATCAAAGGAGACAACACCAAACATATTGTACTGAAGTTCTCCTTCAATTAGCAACAACAGGAGCATCAGAAGATTGAAGTTAAGCAAATTTGATCTGAAGACAATCGTGCAGACCTCTTCACCAAGTCACTACCAAAGTCTACATTCCAGAAGCATGTCCAAGGTATTGGTCTACGTAAACTATCTGAATTACCTAACATGTAATTTTCAGGGGGAGTCGAAATTAGGGGGAGTATCCTGAAGCATATATACCCACTTGACCATCGTGTACTCTTTTTGTCCTTCGTCCAGGGTTATTTTGTCCCACTGGGTTTTGTTACTTGGCAAGGTTTTAACGAGGCGCATCTTTAGCATGGTCACCCCACTTATACTACATCCTGAAGATGCTTTGATTCGACATATATATGCATTTGCTCATCTTTTCCCTTCGACCACAGGTTTCTTCCACTAGGTTTACCGGGCAAGGTTTTGGTGTAGCAACTCTAATGCATCCCTCTCGTAGATATACTACCTACTTATGTTGCTGATAAGAAGACTCCACCTATTTCTAAAGCTGTGATACTACTAATTCATACTCAAGTGCGTTTTGCTCTTTTTCTCCTTCGACCAAGGTTGTTTTTTCCCACAGGGTTTTTATTACTTGGCAAGGTTTTTAACGAGGCAACTTAGAAGCGCCCAGCCTATGCAACACTATTGACATGGAATATCCAAAGGGGAGTGTTGTAAATATTTGTGGATAATCATGTAAATAGATGTTGAGTAATAGGTGTCTATCCTTACAGATTGGTGATTGAAGGTTGTAATTGTAGGAGTGATTAAATTGTAATTAAGTATTACCTTTTTGTGTGATTCGCTCAAAGCAAGCATATAATTTAACACTGAAATGTCATCTTTAGTATATAGTAAATAGAGATCGTTCTATTCCGGGGATTGAGAGTACACCTGTCATTGTACAACAAGTAAAGAATTACAATAAAAACAAAGTATAATATTTACACAAATATATACAACTTACGAAATTAAGGGGGGTTTTAGGGTTTTAGGTTTTCGAAATTTAAAAGAAACAAAACATAGAAATAAAATTAAGTAAATACAAAAACACAAATACAAGAATGAAACATAAGAAACAAAGATCAAAACCAAGTTCATAATCGAATTCAAATCAACCCTATAATTGTTCTTCCAGGTCATGAGAAAGAAGTTGATCATGTGAAACATTTGAAACAAATGATTTCCCATATTTTGCTTTCCTTTACTAATTAATCTAAGTGAAAGCACATAGATCAATCCTATCAAACATGCAATCAAAGTCTAGAAAGCTAGCAAATCAAGACATGTTCAACGCAAAACACAAGAAAAAGGTTATCACCTTAAGTGCACAACTTACAACTTAGTATGAATAAGTTCATCTAATTGCAATCCTCTTCAATTAAATTCGACCTTTGTCCAAAGCCTTTACTACTTTTGATTTAGGTTCACAAAACTATTAGGTGAATCGTTTACCTAAATCTAGCACCAATTACATGCAAATCCTATAAGTGTTGACCCAAATAAGATAAACACATAAAAGATATCAATCAAGTAAATTTAATTGAAGAATCTCACAAAAGCAACTTAAAATCATAATCATAGGAATAGAAAATATCATTCAATCATAAAATTTCAGAATTAAACTTTGTTCAAACATTGTTGTTAACTAGAAACAATTCCAACGAAATCAAACAAGGTTACAAAGAAAGAGGGCGAATTACACCGTGAGATGGAGATGGGGATAGATGCTTGGCGTTTGGATTCTTGAATCTTGGAAGCAAGTCTTCAAGGTGGATGACGGAAGGATGCTCACGGCTTGGTTCTTCTGTTCTTCTCCTTTGCTTGAAACGTTGAACTTGCATTAGAGGATGGAGAGAGCTTTTGCGTTTAGAGTAATTTTCTGAATTGTAGGATGTGTCTAACATCAAAATATGGGGAGTATATATAGGGGACGTTGGACTTGGCCTCCAAGCTTCATGAATCTTCTATTATTTTCCCAAAGAATTATTTAATAATTCCACATAGCTTCAACCAATCACGTGGCACCATGTAAGCCCTGATGTGTCATCCAACCAATCAAAACTCTCCAAAATAAGTCCCAAATATATTATTGCCGAATATCCATGAATTAATTCTGATTTTCTTCTTTATTTTCAGCCAAAATTCCTTTAGGAATTGTAGGAACGAATATGGACTTGTTTTTGAACCTTTTCTTCCTTAAATCTCTCCATGGACTACCTTTAACATCCTCCCTTGATTTTCTCTTGATTTTCATGACAAAATGCAGATTTTATTCCTTATTTTGATCCAAAATATATTGAGGGGATTTAGGAATGAATCTGGACTTGTTTTGAGCTTTTTCTTATTGCACAATCCCTTGAAACTCTCCCTAGAATAGCTCCAACGTTTTTCCTTGATTTCTTCTTTATTTTTCACATTATCTTCATGATTTCCCACTGCAAAATCAGATTTTATTCTCAAAAATATCTCCATTACGTCCAACAACCCAAAATCACTTGGGCTTTTTACCATTTTGCCGAAATCCACATTAATCTTGAAGATTCTTGGGCCTCGATGTGTCATCTCCAATCCATAAGGTCTCCTAGTGCCTCCATGACTCTTCTCGCAACATCATTTTTCTTCATTATTTCGGTCAAGTTTCTTGGTTGGCTTCAGAATCTTGCTTGGTACACTTTCCTCTTTTGAACAGAGTTTCCTGGTTGGAATAGGAAAGCTTCACTTCTTCATTTCTGCTCATTTGTGTAGCCCTTTGTGTCTCATCTTCACACCTCTAAACGTTTGCTAGCTCCTCTTTCCTTTCGTGAGTTCATTTCCACTTTTGAGCTCCAAGGACCTGAAAATAGAAACTATTACTAAAAATAGAAACTTTCCTAAAACGAAAAATAGAAACTTTCCAGAAATAAAAAATAGAAACTTTCTAAAAGTGAAAAATGGAAACTTTCCTAAACTAAAATGGAAACTTGCTAAAAACCGAAAAAAGAAACTTTCCTAGACTAAAGGGATTCATTTAAGGAAATGACTGAGTAAATATGAGGAAATAACAGTTAAATCGTCGCATTAAAATGCTCCTATCATTGTGTACACCATGTAGTCCTATACAAGGCTCCTCATGGTGAGATGAATAATACACACATTCTACTCTCTACGTCTAAAGTCTCTCTCTCTCTCTCTCTCTCTCTCTCTCTCAAATTTTTCACTATTGTTTTACAACAGAATGGTGATTATTGATGGGTTCACAATGTTATTGTTATCCATACCTTTGATGATTTATCAGGAGTTGGTGAAGAGATGCACCAAATGTTACATTAAAAAAAAAAAAAAAAACTTTGTACTGCCACTGTAGAAAATTTCCAAAACTTCCCAAACAAACATACAACATCTACAATTAAAATCACATGTTTTAAAATGCAGTTACACATCTATTATTACTAGCAGTTGTATAAATACATATTATTAATCTTCCATACCTAAAATGCAGGAGAGAAGAAATCAAGATCACATTATGGGGAGATAGTGCTAGAAAGGTTGACATACACTACTACCAAAACCACATATAAGGACACTTTTTTTTCACAGAGTCCTAATAAGCTTATGAGGACGACTTTAAAAAATAGGAGCAATAGTTTGCTTGCCCGCCTAATTTTTTTTTGTCAAAAGTTGAACTTCCCACCTTTTTTTTCGAACACATATTCGCACTTTGACCCCTCTCTCTCTCTCTCAGTTTCCTTGTGCATCTCTTCCTCGTCGAACACATTGGAGCTCTGATTCTTCAGCTCTGAGAGAAACAAATCTCACCATAGATGGATAACTCTCTCTTCTTCCTAATCTGTCTATAGCCTTTTCTTTTTGCCATATCTATATGCTCTATGTAGATCATAATGTGATGGTGGCTTTCTCCTATATGGTCTTCCCGTTGTCTCTCCCCAAACCTTCAACCTAGCCGCTGTCCCTAGAGCCTCCGACCCCCTCCATGATGCCATTGTCGCGAACGACGAGTTGTGCGTCACGCCCTTCATCAATGGTGGAGTCTCTGGTATGCTCGCTACCTCCGTCATCCAACCCATCGATACGATCAAGGTGAGTGTTGAAATTCATCAAGATTGTTACTTTTGTGAGATTTGGATTGGACCCATGATTCCAACTCGGGTCTTTGAGCTTAAAGTTGGTTTCTTTTGATCAGTTTCAGATCTGTGATTTGTGGGTCTATTTCGGATTTTGATTTTTTGTAGTGGGGAAGAACGAACACATAGCAGGCATGCCTTTCTTATTACTCTCTGACCATATATATGTCTTTTAGGTTTTGCTCTAAATGTTTATTGAAACTCTCCGTTCTGTGTTGCAATGCTGAGAAGGCTGGGAGTGAAGAGCATGGAGATAAAGAAAGCAGAGCAGCTTGAAACTGTGGCCTCACTCATAATCCCTGGAGGAGAGAGCACCACCATGGCTAAGCTCGCCAAGTACCACAACCTGGTCTCTCTATCACTCACCCAAACAGTCTCTATTATTTGTTGATTTGTTTAAAGCTTTTTACTTTATTACTCCTGGACTCAATATGTATATGCATGTTTCTGCAACTGTCGATACTTTTAGTATATCAGTAAATGGGGATTAGGTGAAAATGAGGACTGTTCTAGAAATGGTGTAATTTGGCTATATGGGTTTTGTTCTCTGGTGCTTTAGGTATATAGGAGAGGTGGAATTGTGAACTATATCGGCTTGCCTAATATAATCACAAACGACACGGGAGGTAAAGGAAATGAAGTATATTATAGCATTATTTGAAATCCTATTTCATTTTGGTAAGTACATTGTTGTATGTTTAGACGAGCATATATAGATACCTATGTTTCCAGATAGTCATTAACTTTTCTTTTCTAGGTCGTTCTGCTCCTAGGAACCAAACTTGAATACATTACTAACATTACTGTTTTGGACCTTGTAGATTGCATTTGAGCTCGCCTTCTTCATTTGGGTTCCAGTAAGTTTTTCTTCCCATCCTCCCTGATTTTGGTGAAGTTCAATATTTAAAATTTTGCATAGCTTATGACAGAGCATCTTTGTGGTTTTTCTTAGGCCCAATTCGAAGTAAAATTGTGCTACCGCGAGCACACCGTGATCATTGTTACAAGAGTTTTCTTAGCGTAAGAGTACCGAAAACTTTGCATTCTAATCACTTTAAAGTTATTTAAAGATGATAATTATGTTATAGATTATTAAGCACACCTTGTTCGCATTAGTGATCCTAAATCCCTTTTAATTTCTCAGGGTGACCACCCAAGTCCTCTGCAGCTACATTACTCTTCCTTGTAACACAGGTGAAGTATATTTGAACTGTTGGTCATAACTATACATATTTCTCTGACCAGAAAAATATGTATAGTTATGCTTTCTTATCCTGGGATTATCCCATGATGCCTATTAGATCTCATTCTACGAACTTGCTTTTCCTGTACTACTATGTTTTGGCTAATGTGGGTGGTTTAATTTTTCTTCTAACAGAGTATGATGCTGATGGTGGGACTGAAGGTTTTCAAGGACATGCCAGGGATCAGTCCATGCATGCTTTGAGTGTACAATCTGGCTTTTCCCCCCTCAAGTGAGGTTCCCTTTATGCACACTTGCAGAAATCCCTAGAACTGCTGCTCATTGTATTGAATATGCTCACCTAATTAAATGGGATGAGGTAATGGATTAGTCATTATGTTTCGGCTTCCCACTGCTTTTACTGAAGAAAAAAAAATAAAAAAATAAAAATAAAAAACTATTGCATGAATATGCTATCTAAACTTACATTCTACATATAGGTACATAGCGGAGAGGCTTTTGATCCAGATGACCCTGAACATATAAAGTGGGTATATGATGAGGTCAATTATGGCAATTATTTAGTGATTTCTCTATTCCTTTTATGGACCTTTAATTATGTTCCTTTCATTTATTTATTTATTTACTAATTTGTTTTTTGTTCCCATCCAATAGGCTAACAAGAGAGCTGAGCTGTTTGGTATTCAAGAGTTACATTGTCTCTCACTCAGGTATACATACTTATAGAAGTAGTTACCCCTATTATTATTTTCGTCAATTTTTCTGCAACATAACTGCATAGTTTGCCTTTTGCTGTTAAATCATGTGGGTGAGAAAAGGATTTAGGACTTTGAAACTATGGGTAGCTAAGCTTTTGGCTTACAGCTTTTGAACTTTTATCTGTCACTCTTGTTGGAAGATGATTATGTTGTCTATAGGGGGTTGTGAAGAACATCATACAGGCTATTGCTTCCACAAATGCTATTATATCAGCTACCTGTGCACTACAAAATTGAAGATTGCATCTGGATGCAGTAAAACTCTATCGAACTATCTAATGTACGTTCCTCTTTCTCATTAATAACTACACTAAATATCCTTAGAAATCCTTTCCTAGATGTCATAAACCATTTTTTGGTTGCATAACAAATGCATTGGATTATCATTTTCTATGTATGAGCACAACATTAGATCCAATCGTTTACTTGTTTGGGAAGTCAGTATAACACTCTATCTCTATTAGAAATACTTAGCACACCTATTATTATACTAGCAGAACATATTCTAGGTCCCGGCACAAAGGAAATCAGAAGCAGAAATACTTCCAGTTGTGTGTCTAATTTCTATTCACAGTTTTGATCTAATTTGTTCCTCCAATTTCTTATTCGTACCTGATAGCAAGTGTGGTCTCTGCATGTCATATATAGGCAGTTAGTTATTCCATTCTAATGAAAAAATGTTTGATTCACCATTGCATTCCAACCTCTTTTATGCCACCTCTATGGACGATTTATCTCAGTTAAATATAGGTTTGTAGAATCGTAATCTGTATGCAAAACTGTAGGCATCAAAACCCATTCTTTTATTCTCCTACTGTGGTAAGTATATGGGACTCATAGGCATCTTGTCATTGTTACTAGGTTATTCCTAATGAAAGACCTCTTGTGATTGAAGATATTGGGAATCAGATTAAGCAACTGCAAACCTACAAGGGCTAGGTGTAGTAGATTGAATTACTTAACTAGAATTGTTGAATTGTAATTTGTTACACTTCTTTCTTAAAGATTCTATATTTATGGCAATCATTTTGCATGCTAGCTGCATTTTTGACATTTGTTATCAACTGATTATAGAGTACGGTAGCACATGTGGAAGTCACCTAAATTGTTTGTGCAGTTGGATATAATTCATGTATAAGATTATGATTTGCTCAGTTTTCTCAGGTATAGCTACACCAGCTCCAGGACAAGCCCATCTTTTACTTCTTGCTAATTCTACTCAATTCAACAGCAGTTCTGACCAAACTGCAGGATACGTGGTAAATTAGAAAGGTCATATCTTGAGGTAGAGATCATCCCTGTGTTTATTGCATATATGTGCATTATATTATGGTTTTATATTAGTCTTTATGGAGTATGCAGTAATCCTTAGATCGCAGTAGGACTAAAAGAAGCTACTGCTACTTAAGTGGCAGGTTATAAGTCTAGCCTTGCAAGTTATTATCTTTTCTCTCTAGAGGTATTTTCCCTTACTAAATAGATTTATCTGTTAACATTGACACTGGTGGCAGAGAGTTAGTACCTTATGCTCAATTCAAACAAATGAATATCTACCTTACATGTTCTGTTTTAAGCCAGCACCCTTACAGATCCTTCTTAGTGTGTACTAGTGCATTCATTAAAGCCTTATAGATCTTCCTCTATTTGTTATTTCAGGTCAATTATATGTACTATTGTCTTTGATTAGTTGTGCACATGCTTACTGGGTTGCTTTTTTATTTAATGTAATATTCACTAATGCTCATCATTTCAATTTAAGGAAAAAAACACACTCAAGAAGAGGTTGATGTCATTCAAGTAGAGTGGGCAGAGCAGGTTGATGGATATATCCAAGATGAACTAAAATAGTTAGCATATGTATATGCAGTCTTACTTTTGGTATGAATCAAATTAGTTATATATATTTGAAGCCTGCTTAGTGTAGCAGCAACTTTGAATTAAATCGGTCAAAATAGTAGAGTAGGACATTTTGGATCTTTATGCTCCTTTAATGAGATGGATTATGGTGTTTATAGACTACTTGTATTGGATATTTTCTATATCAGTTTTCATATTATAAGGACTTGTTGATGTGTCATCTGTATGCAAATTTGATGGGCATGTACAGAAAATAGGACACAATGCATTCCTATATGTGTCCTAGTACAGAAAAGAGGACATATAAGAATGTAATTTTTGTGTCCTCATATTGATTTAAGGACTCCATTTTCAAATCTTTGAGGACACAATTTCTGTGTTCTTGTATAAAATAGAGGACACATTTGAGTGTGTTGCTTTTGTGTCCTCTAATAGATTTAAGGACTCATTTTCAGAGCTTTTAGGACACAATTTGTGTGTCCTCATACAGAAAAGAGGACACTTATTTGATAATATAAGGATGCAATTTAGGTGTCCTCTTATAGATTTAAGGACACCACTTTTATAGCTATTAGGACACATAAACTGTGTCTTTGTATAGATAAGAGGACACATTTCCATTGTCCTTATTTCGGACTTATGATGACACCCAGATAGAGGACTCTTTTTTAAAGACTCCTTGTATGTATTTAAGGACACAGTTTAAGTGTCCTTAAATCATGTTATTGTAGTAGTGATAGAAGCTATCGAAAGTCTGCCTCCACCAATACTGATGGTGATAACCCGTTTGAAAGTGAAGAAATTCAAAGGTAACACATAGATAAAAATTTAGTACACTACAGCAATTTCAATTTACAAAGTTGCTTAATTTGATTCCTCAATTAACAGAAAAGCCTGCACCCTCAAACACCAGCCATACCTGCATTTTCATCAATCCAGAAATCCCACAGGCAGAACACTACAGAATCAAGTAAGCTAAATGTTTAAAGTGTCTTCATGCACCGCATCTTCTTTCTTATTGCATGCTTCTAACATTTTTGCAAAATCCTAGGTTCTCCAAGCCAACTGATAGTATCAGAAAACTCCCTGCCCCACAGAAACAATTAACAGCAGCAGGAGTGGGGAAAGAGACCAAGATCACAGTGCATCAGTTGAATAAGCTTAATCTACAGAAGTACAAGGTAGAGAATTCAAACTGTGTATGTCTACATACATACCATTACAAATAAGTCACAAAAACTGTTCAAATTTCTAATACATTTGTGTTCTAATGTAGGATCAGTTAGTCTACTGCAAGGCTTCCATTCACACATTCTCAACACATGAAGGTTGGCGGTATAAAGCATGTCCACAGTGCTACAAATAACTAACAGTGAAGAAAAATAGTGATCTGCGAATCTGTCAAGAGCATAGTATGCAAATACGTACCTCTTCCATGGTAAAATCCTAACTTCTTCATCGTATTCATTTATCTCTCAAAACCAGTCCCCATGTATTGACAACTACTCTGCTGAAAGATTAGATTGCCTTTTTTCTTTTTCAATTCATTGTTATACATTTGGAAAATTTGATTCACAAACAGCTACTAAATTTCTAATATGTACTCTTCTATTAGCCATTCTTGAAAATGTCTGTTCTTGAAGTGAAATGATAAGTAAATAAATATACTATTTTGCCTGCTCTCTTTCAGTTTCCTCTAGTTTCTCCTGTTTTTAATTTCACCTATATATGGCAGTTTACTAACTTCCATGTTTTTGCTTTCTCTTTATTTGCTTTGCTCTTATCAACTTATTGTGTTTGTTTCCTTCCGATTTTATATGCAGCAAATTTTTACGAGTTTCAACATTAACAACACATTTTACAATAGATTTTATCACGTTGTACAAGTGAATATCTATTTCATATATTCAAGAAAACACATAACAAAGAACAAATGGAAGAAAACATATTACTAAAAACATGATTGACTCTCTACTTTCATATTAATTACCTCAAATTTCACTTTATCCTCTGTCAACTATCACTTTTAAGTTATAGATATAAACTTCTTCACAATTTTTGAATGACACAATGACTGTCCTTATTTTTACAGTTATAGACTTCATGTCACCATTGAAGATCCAAACAATGAAGCCACAGTAAATCTTAGAGGAAAACCAGCTGAACAGTTGTTCGGAATAACTTGCAAAGAACTCTTAAACAAGTGCCCCTATGCACCACAAGAAACACTGCCACCAGAGATATTACAAACACAGGGGCAAATCCATGTTTTCCAAATCCAAATCACTAAGACAAACGACTTCATAGTAAAAGGAATCTTTCCAAAAACAGATCATCAACCAGGTACCAGCACACCAGCTCATCCACTGTATGAAAAAAAAAAAAAGATTGATTGATAGAAGCAAGAAACAATTGTTTGCTACCAATCCAGAGAAAAAACCCCGCTGGTAACAACTATATACATTTCAACTCCATTTTTCCACTCATAAATTCTTTCATATCTTGTATAACTTCTTGCTTTTACAGTGATATAGAGACAAGCATTGATACAACAGCAGCATCATCACTAGAAACTCTGACCAAAGAAAAAATAGATTGAAGTGTCATGTCACTTTTCGTGTAAATAGAAATGGAGGAAACACCTTTTTGAACAACCTCCACAACTAATTAGCACCTTTTTTGCTAGGCTAACAACTCTTCAACAACTGCTGTCACTTTTGGTATAAATGTAACTGGAGGAAGCACCATTTTGAACAACATCCGCATATATGTGGTGATGAACATCAACATCTCTTTTTAGTTTTTAGCAGACAGATCAAATGTAGCTAAGTCAGCCTATAAGTAGAACAATATATTTTTGACAAGCTGTGTCAACAGCAGTTGTATTGTATATTTGCACGTTATCAGAACATTTATATTAATGATAATGTTAGTTGCAAACATAAGTCTCTAGACGTCGAAACTTGCATATTTTGTTTGAACATCCATAACAAGGCGCGGACACGTATTCTAGTACGTGGCTCCTATTATTCAAATTTGGTTTTGATCCTAGGTGGGTGAGTCTTGTGATGAAGGTGGTATCCCCTGTCTCATTTTGGCAAAGGATAAATGGTAAGCAGGGTAAGTCTTTCGCCCCGTCCCGAGGTTTGAGGCAAGGAGATCCTCTCTCCCCTTGCCTCTTTCTAATTATTGGGGAAGTCCTCTCTAGAAACATTTCAGCTGCAATTGCCTCTAAATAAGAATTGTCCAGGTCTTTCTCACCTCTTCTTCGCAGATGACACTTTATTTTTCTTGAAAGCCACGGCTTCTAACTGCCAAATGTTAAGTGCTATCATTGGTATCTACTGTGAAGCTTCAGGTCAATTAGTAAACCTCGGGAAATCATCCATTTTCTTCTCAACCAATACTCCTCTAGCTACCAAAATTGAAATTGTGGAAGGCCTCAATATCCCGATATCGGAGGACCCGGGAACGTACCTTGGTCTCCCAACCTTGTGGGGAAATTCCAAAAGGAAGGCTCTTGCATACATTAGAGAGAGAATTAAGCAAAAGCTTGAAGGTTGGAAGGCTAACATTCTCTCTCAGGCTGGAAGAGAAGTCTTGATTAAATCTGTTGCCATGGTAGTACCTGCTAACTCGATGTCGGTGTTTCTCATGCCTACTACCTCATGCAAAGCTATCAACTCCGATATTGCTAGCTTCTGGTGGGGCTTCTCTGAGTCTATGGATAAAATCCACTAGAAAGCGTGGGATACTCTGTGTAGAAGCAAATCTGTTGGTGGCCTTGCGTTCAAGGACCTGCAAGATTATAATTTAGCCTTATTAGCCAAACAATGCTAGCGGCTGATCAAGAATCCTAATGCTCTTTGCAAGTGAAGGATTCTCAAAGCTAGGTATTTTGACAACTTCGACTTTCAGAAGGCAAACAGGGGTTCTAGGCCATCTTGGATTTGGAATAGTCTCTTGGCAGGAAGAGATACGATTACAAATAACGCATTCTGGCAGGTGAGCAATGACAGGAGTGTTGACTTCTGGAAAGACAGGTGGGTACCCAATCAAATAGGGGGGTTGATCATCTCAATAGATACTTCCAATCGCTTTATCCCCCTATATGTGGCTGAGCTAATTGATGAGAACAGATGTTGGAGCATTGACCACCTGGGACCTTTCTTGGAGAGCTCTGACGTTCAGGCTATTAAGGCCATTCCAATTGGTGAAGCTCGGGAAGATGATGTCTTGGTCTGGCCTTACTCCAAGAATGGCAACTACACTGTGAAAAGTGGTTAGCACAAGGTGCAGTCAAATAAGAAGCACAAGCACAAGAACAAGAACAAGCCCTCCACCTCTCACCAAACAGATAATAGCATTTGGATGCTGGTGTGGAAGTCCAACTTACTGCCAAAACTCTCGAACTTTCTTTGGAAAGCTTTTTCAGACGCTCTCCCCACTGCCTGCAATCTTCTGTAATGCCCCGTACCTACTAATTACTTTTTACCGTGGTTGACCGAAAAGTGACTTTTCTTTAGTCCGGTAAATTAGGAAATTTCTTTGAGATTATCGCAGGATACGAAAAATCGAGTTCGTGGATACGAAGTTTGTTTCGATTGGAGTTTTTACGGGGAAGTTGTGATTAAAGTGTTAAGGTACTTTTCTTTTTTTAAAATTATTGGTTTGGTTTTAAAAAAAAAGGGGAAATAGGATTTTTTTTTTTTAAGAGGAGAGAGAGAGTTCCGAATCGGGAGAACCCGATACCGACCCCCCACCCCCCTTCTCTTTCCCTTTTTCTTCTTTCCGTTCCTGCACACCGGAGCCGAATTCCGGCCGATTTCCCCACCTCCGGACGTCGTTGAGCTCGCCTCCGGCCACCACAGCCTCCTCTCCTCATCCTCTGTCACCCAAGGTAAGAGTTTTTCGTTGGGTAACTTTGTTTGGGGCTATTTCGGGTGGATGGCCGATCGGGGGTTTAGGGATTTTTTCCGATTGGGTCTTTGATTTCCGGCTGTTTCGGCTCGAAATCTTCATGGTTTTAGTTCCTGGTGAAGAGTTAGATATGTTTTCAACCTCTTTTCAGCTTGTGGAAGGGAGATTGATGTTGAGGTGTGGTGTTGAACAGTAAACACCGAATTTCAATATTTGGTTTTCGATTTTCGGCGATCTCCGGCCGGAAATCTTGGTGCTTTTGGGGCGCTGGGAAGGATGGAACACCTTATCTATCTCCTTGTAGTTTGTTTTGGCAGGAGGAGGTGTTGGGGATGATGAACAGTGGCGGTTGGATTTTATTTTCCGATTTGGGTTGAATTTTTGACCCTCTCTGCCTAGTTTCAGCTGTTGTTGCAGGATTGAAGAATTGTTGAATTGTTTTTAAGCTAACTAACTGTTTGTGAGGGTTGTTTTTGTTGGAAATTGTTGACTGTTGCAGGTTTAGAATTGGTTGGGTGTGTTGTGGTGTTGATTTTGGAATAGCTAGGTTGTTTGGTATCGATTTTAATCTCTGAGTTTTGTGTTAAATTTGGAATTGTTGGATATTGAGGTTTTGTTGGATTTGGATTGTTGAACATGGTTGATGGATTTGTCATGTTTGTAGTGTTGGGTGAAAACTCTTGGTAAAAGGCTATTATGAATTGTTTGTTAGGAAGTAGAGAGAATTTGAGATTGTTGGAGTTGAAATTTGTGAACTTGAAAAGGAGAAAAATTAAGAAAGAGTGGAAATGTTGGAAAAGGATTTATATTATAAATTGGTGGAAAATTTTGTTAAGTATCGAACGGTCTTTGTGAAGGCTTAGATTAAGCGAGGTCTTGGAATGGTTAAGGAATCGATTGAGTGGTTTTGAGTTAGAGGGCATTGAGTTGTAAGGAATTATAGAATTTAATTTCGAATTGAAGTGTGGAATTTTATAATAATTTGTGATTAATAGACGCTTATTCCGAGGGGAATGGGTTGTTTTGAGAGTATTTCTTTATATGGGTATTATATCCTATTCTATTGTGACAGGACGTACTGAGCCCTCGAGCGAGGAGGACACAGGCAAGCAGCAGGGTTAGCTGCGGGATTCACTTGTGAGTGGACCTTTATTTTATTTAAATAATGCATGCAGCATGGTATTAAGTTTGAAATGTGATTTTATGGAAAGAAAAGGATTAAAGATGAAACAGTTGACAAGGAGGCCAGTTTGGCGCATGCGTATCTTACCTAGTTGGCAGTCCCTTCTAGGTAATAGTCTGGTCGGCAGTCCCGTCCAGACTACAGCTCGGTTGGCAGTCCCATCCGACACACCTGGTTGGCAGTCCCTTCCAGATGACTTGAAGTAGTTAGTCGGCAGTCCCGTCTACTACCTGTGGCTAGTTGGCAGTCCCAACTAATCACCGCCTCCTATCCGGTTGGCAGTCCCTTCCGATGCGTCATCGGGTGGCAGTCCCTCCCCGATGGCATGAGATGCCTAGGAAGCAGTCCTTCCTAGTCATCAAATGAGTTTCATGGAAAAGGATTTGAGTTGAAACTTCATAGGATTTGGCTGCATGATGGTTTTGTTAAAAAGAAAAATGGGGAAGCATACCATAAATTGTTTTGATTCTAGTTTCAGTTTTGTCCACTCACTCTAATGGATTTTATATGTTTTCCCCTGGGCCCTTCGTTTTCAAATGCCCAGATTTCAGATTAGCCGAGATTGCGTCC
>BDJD01000784.1:126364-151229 GCA_002564525.1 Rosa multiflora | reverse complement strand
GCTAGCAATGATAAGTCACCCAAAGTATGGCAAAAGAAACCCGAAAACCAAGTAAATCCATAAGTACATAAAGCTTCCCCATCTCTCGTAAATGAATTTCCAACAACGTGTCCCAGACGCCAAGATAATCTCAAGTTCAAAATAAATAGGAGATAAATAAATATAAAGATTTACTCCATCGAAATCTCCTTTCGAAAAATCTCATAAAAATCTCAAATCGCCGAATATAAATATAATATAAATAGTATAAATCCGGAAATCACATCGGAAATAAATAAATAAAAGAAAATAAGCATAATCCAATGACGTGACCCCGCACGCCATAAAACTTTCAAATAATCAAATATCCAAAACCATTCCTGAAATTAACCATATGCTCGGGAAATTAATACGATAAACAAATTATAACCTCGGAACCAATTAAATAAAAGCATGCATCATTCTTTGAAAAATAAAAGTCCACTCACAGTACTATTCCGACGATCACGTATACGAGTTCCTTCATCGAGCCAGAGCTCGGTACGTCGCCCTGTACACAATTATATTCCGTAAGCGATAATTCGACAATTTAATACGAATCCCATAATCAAACCCTCACCAAATAACTCTCCACTTGTTCTCGGATTCAACCCAAATTTTACCTCTAATACTAATTCATTATCTTAAAGGTTCCAAGTCAGAACCGATAGATATCCGATGGTCGGATTCTCGTAATTCGATAATCGAAACCCTAAACTTCAAAATTCATAATTAATTCCAAGTTTCTCCAAAAATTACCAAACTTCATATACAAGATCTACACAATTTATAGGATTTAATGGGCTAAAAATCAGAATTAAAACACTGCCCTACACGCCTCCACGCGCCACCAACAATGGCAGCGCGTGGGCTCCACGCGCCACCGGCAACCAAAATTTGGCAGCACCATCTACTCAACAAACCCAACCTCTTTCTCAACTACAACAAGTTCCAATTTTACTTGGAAGAGCTCCAATTTGGCCTTTGAACACAAGCCCAGAAAACCCAAGAACCCTAGAATCGGGTTCTCCTTGATTCTCCTTCTACACTGCAAATCGTGGCTCAAGGCTAGGGGCAAAACGATCCTTGGCAAAAACCGCGCCTTCGACAGTGGTTTGGTGGCCGGAAATGGCCGAAATCGCCGGAAATTGCCGGAAAACGTCAGCTGCTACAGTAAACTTCCAAGCTTCAAATCGTGCTTCTCCTGCCAAATCGTGACAACCCACGACCACCGGCAAGTAGAGAAGGAGGAGGCGAGTCGGCAGCCACCAGGGTCTCGCCGATTGATGGCCGGACGACGGCAAATCGAAGGAGAAAGGGAAGAGGGCCGACACGGGGAGAAAGAGGAAACAGAGAGAAAATCTTGGGGGGGGAGGGGGGTAGGTTTCCGAAAATGGAAACCTACCACAGTAACTTTCCATATATATAGAAAGTTACCATGAATAGTAATCGTGAACAGTAACTTTAATCTTTCACTTATAACTTTCGCATACGAACTCCGATTTTTACGTACCACATATCCACGCGCTAGGTTTAACGTCCCCTACAACTTTCATGAAGAACATTTTCTTAAATTTTGACCCGAATAAAAAGTCAACTTTTAGGGTCACTAAAAGCACTAAAACGACAGTAAAAGTGGAAGTAAATGCCATTTACCGTCAAAATGACTAGTAAACCGGTAACTTCAGGTTCGGGACGTTATATTTACCATAGGAAGCACTGCGATATCTTGGAGGTCTACAAAGCAGACTATTGTTGCTACTTCCTCAAATCATGCAAAGATTATTGCTTTACATGAAGCCGTGCGAGAATGCATATGGCTGAGATCTGTAGTCAGACACATTCGAGGAACTTGTGGTTTGAAGTCTATCACAGATGAACCTACATCTATTTATGAAGATAATGCAGCTTGTATTGAGCAAATGAGTTAGGTTTCATCAAGAGCGACAACACTAAGCATATATCGCCTAAGTTCTTTTATAATCAGCAACAACAAGCACTTCTAAATATTGAAGTGAACCAAATCCGATCTGAGGATAATGTAGTGGACTTATTTACTAAGTCGTTACTAAAATCCACCTTCGAGAAACATGTGAAGAGCATCAGATTGAGAAAGTTATCCGAACTCCCATGATTGTAGCAATCATAGGGAGATATTGACATCAAAGGGAGGCATAATGTCTACATGTTCGATCTTGAAGAGTGAATGACGTGTTGTGCACTTTTTGTCCTTCGACCAGGGTTATTTTTGTCCCACAGGGTTTTTGTTACTTGGCAAGGTTTTTAACGAGGCAACAATCAAAGAATCATCGCCAAGTTTGAGCGGCACAAGGGGGAGTGTTGAAGGATGTCGACATAATGTGTGCCTCTTCAAACTAGGGTTTAGAGTTGTAATAGGAAGAGTGTTCTAGGTATTCAATTGTATTCAGATTCTATTACCTTTTGTGTAGCTTGTAACTCCCTATATAAAGGGCTCTTATTATCAATAATAAACACACGATTATAATTCTCTACAACACAAAGTACCATTTTCTGGGCTCCATCTGAACCTGGAATTGGGTTTTCTCTGTTGGCGACCTATACAACCAGGGGCGGATCCAGAAATTTTTTTCAGGTAAGGCAAGTCAATGGCAAGAGGGGAAGGGAGGAAAATTAGAGAGAAGCTGTAGATTTTGGAGGCAATTGTGAAGATTTTGCCTTGGTTTTGCCATTTTTTGCCTTGATTTTGCCTAATTTCTGCCATTTTCTTTCTCAATTCACCTTGTTTTGCTCTATTTTTGCCATTTTCACATCCCTTGCCTACACCAAATCAATGTAAAATAAAAAAATCCAGTCTAGGCAAGTGCCCAAGCTGGGCTCTATGTGGATCCGCCCCTGTATACAACTATATTTGAAAAATTGGTGTACCAAATTTCTAAATACCATGCTTTAGAGTTTCCGGTGGAGAAGAGTACTAATTCAAATCTTCCATTGGAAGAAACAAGGTATTGGAGCGGGTGATGGAATAGATTGGAGATATAGTATCAACTGTAGTGCATAAACTGAACACTAAAAAATGGAAAAGAGAGATAAATAAGATGAAATGAAGACCCTTCATCTGAGTTTTTCGGCTAAGAAATGGGAAGGAGGTGGAGACCAGTAGTTAGGACCTATCCAATCATGCTTTGCAGCAGCAGATGAAGGAAAAAGAGAAGGAGAATAAAGAAGAACAGACGTAGGCCATTAGATTGAAGAGAGCCACATGGCATCATCTGCTTCAAAGCTTAGGAAACTCAAGTAGAGGAAATACTTATAAAGCAGGGAAATTCCAAAATTTGGCACCAAAATCAACATGGGCGCATGTAAAGCACCCATTCCCAATCTTCTCCTCACCTCTGCTTCTTCTTCTTCTTCTTCAACCCAAAAAACCCTAATTCCCATTTCGAGAACCCCATTACTTACGAGGCGGTTGGTCCTCCTGTCTCTCCCTCTAGCTAACTTTCTGCTTCCAAGTAACAGCAGTGCTGTTGATGCAATCGAGTCCACTTCTGCTGTCGTCACAACCTTCAACCCAATCAGTGATGCGGAGAGAGACGCAAGTGCTGCCATTTCCCGGAGAATATCTGAAGCCTTGGACTTGTTGGAGAGAGGAAGGGACTTTCAGGCCCGCGGTGACTTTGACCAAGCTCTTCTCAGCTTTACTCAGGTTCCCACTTTCTCTCTGTGGCATCAATTTCAGTTTCAAGTGTTTGCATGCATGGGTATTAGACTATTGAGGAATTATCATGTTTATGTTAACTTTAATCTTGTTTAACCAACTTTGTAACTGATGGTTGTTTTGATATTTAACCTTTTTGAGAATCTAACATTTATGTACATATAGACACTACGTAAACTAATCATAATCCAAGTAGAATACTAGACTACCCTTTATGAAGTTATTTAGTTGCAGCCTAAATCTAAACCTTGAGGATGACAAGGCCAATGGGTATTTTGAACTCGTAAGCAATCATTGCTTATGTTCGTGTGATAGGCAGTTAGTTGAGGGGTTGAAGGTGGGGGGAGAGGGGGTAGAAGTTTCTCACCTTCAATTTCCAGATGATACAATTTTCTTCGTTTCTGGAGATGAAACAAAATGGCAGAATTTGCTAGAAATTCTGGATTGCTTCAGTGCAGTGTCTGGGCTAAAAAAATTAAAAATAAGAATGAGTTAATACAAAGGTTAGAAAACTGGAAAGTTTCGCCAACTTCCCAGGTTGCGTGGCCTTTGAAGTACTTAGGTCTAAGAGGTAGTCATAGAGCTGCAGACTTTTGGAATCCAGTCGTGGAAAAGGTTGAAAAACACTAGGATAGTTGGAAGAAAGCTTTTCTTTCGAGAGGGGAATGTTTGACATTAATTCAAGGCAGTTTTGGAGAGTTTTACCAGTGCATTACATGTCCTTGTGTTAAATCGTGGAAGTGGTTGCAAGAAGGATAGATGACCTCATGATGGAGCAGAGGGGGCAGGAGAGGGCATTTAATGAGATGGGAGGTAGTCTCTCAGCCCAAAGAATGAGGAGGTCCAGGAGTTGCTAGTGTGGCTGCTAGGAATATTGCATTGTTAGTCAGATGGTTATGGTGATACCCAATTGAATAAAGTTCACCATGGCATAAAGTGACAAAAAGTAAATTTGCGATACAAGAAAATGGGTGGATGCGGATATGGCTGTAGATAGTTAAATAAAATCCCATGAAAGGATACTCTCAATGTTATGGGGGATTCTTAGAGTGCTGCACAGTGAAAGTTAGGAATGGAAGGAGGGGGAGGTTCTGGGAGGGCAAATGGAAGGTGAATATGGTCCTAAAAGATGAATTTTGTATTTCTTGTTAAGATACTTGCAATGAGTTGGAATTATGGGTTTAGAAGGAATTTGTCTGACCATGAGATGGAGCAATTGATTTCATTGTTATGGGCTGTGGAAGTTGGAATCTACAGCAGGCTTTTGTTGCAAATCCTATTTCAGGTTTCCATGTGAAGATACTTGTATCCCAACATTTGAGCCAAGCAGCTTTGATTTGGAAACCCGAAGTTCCACCCCAAGTCAAAGATTTGGTGTTGGATTGCAGCCCCTGCTAAAATACTTGTGACTTGCTCCAAATAAAGAGGTTCTTGTTTATTTCCAAATTGGTGCATGTGCCAAAAGAAGAGTAGAAGTTCTGATCATGTTTTGATTCACTATGAAGTAGCTCAGAAGCTTTGGTAGTCTATTTAGTGAAGCTGAAATGACATGGAATCCTGTGGCAGGGTAGTACTCTCTGTTAAGCACAGCAACAAGGTGTTTTTTTTTTTTTTTTTTTTGAGAAATGAAAAGAGAAAAAGCTTTGTGAAATTGCAGTATTCGAGTAAATTGGCTGGAGAGGAAAAAGTGTATATTTGAGGATTATAAAGGCTTGGGGGCGTAAAAATTGTGGGAGAAGATAATTTATTGCTCATCTTTTTGGGCTTCTGTTTCTGTGCCTTTTAGGGGTGTAAGCATGTCTTCCATAATGTGGAATTGGAAGGAAGCCATTAGTTAGTCATCTTCTAAGTTTTCTGTTTTGTTTGCTTCTCTTCTTGTAAATTTTTTCTCTTGTGTGGACTTCTGGTTCACAGTCTTTAAATTCTTTCGGTTTGTTTCAATACTGTTTCTTTCTCTTCCAAAAAGAAGGAAAAAAAAAAAAGCAAAAAGAAAAAAAATTACAGTTTATGTATACTGTTTTCCACTACTTGCACTACATCTAGACCCAGAAGGTAACCTAATAAAGGTCCTATGAATTGAGTAGTCTCAATGAAGTCCAATTCCATATTTTCACATTCATAAATATAACATTATGATTAAGAAAGAGATTGATCATCTTTCTTTATAGGTTACATTTGTTGAAAATTAATAACTGCAACTGTGCTTTGGTGTTATGACTTCGTGGGATGACCATTTTTATCCTTTTTTTCTATGATTTATACTTTTTTCTTGTATAAAAGAAAACAGGAGAAAAATAGTTTTTAGCTAGATAAATAACTTAAGTGCACCTCCAAGGTTCCAACCAAAAGAAAAAGAAAAAACAGAAGATGTAAATGCGGTTCAAAAATCACAACCACCTCTGAAATACTTGGCCGGTGGCCATCTGTGGGCAGCTGTTTTGGGTTCTGATAGCCGTAAAGAAGAATGGGGTAACATAGTGTTTAACTAAATTGAGGTTTCAACCTCGAGGCTTATTATATTGGTCATATATGGCAATACATTTCAAGGTTAAGTTGAGCTAGTTGGTTTTGCAACTTTAAAAAGCAAACAGACTACTTGCCTTTAGGCATGGGGTTGCACAATAGCTGGCATGACCATATCACCTTTATCTACTCCCCGATAAGTAATACTAGCTTTGGATGTTGTATCTTAAAATGATCTTGACATCTGTATTTATTCTCTCTATCTCTATTCCTCCTTCAGTCCTTCTCTGTGTTTCTCGTTGCTTTTGTGATTTTTTGTTGTTGCAATTGGTACTACGTGAAAACCGACTCCTGTTGTGGTTTGACAGTGATAATTGATGCAGGACAAGAGGCAAAAGAACTGCAGAACTGGGGTTTATTTGCAGCAGTCTCGATTGTTAGAAAGAAAGGGGATTTAGAATAATTTCCCGGAGAATATCTGAAGCCTTGGACTTGTTGGAGAGAGGAAGGGACTTTCAGGCCCGCGGTGACTTTGACCAAGCTCTTCTCAGCTTTACTCAGGTTCCCACTTTCTCTCTGTGGCATCAATTTCAGTTTCAAGTGTTTGCATGCATGGGTATTAGACTATTGAGGAATTATCATGTTTATGTTAACTTTAATCTTGTTTAACCAACTTTGTAACTGATGGTTGTTTTGATATTTAACCTTTTTGAGAATCTAACATTTATGTACATATAGACACTACATAAACTAATCATAATCCAAGTAGAATACTAGACTACCCTTTATGAAGTTATTTAGTTGCAGCCTAAATCTAAACCTTGAGGATGACAAGGCCAATGGGTATTTTGAACTCGTAAGCAATCATTGCTTATGTTCGTGTGATAGGCAGTTAGTTGAGGGGTTGAAGGTGGGGGGAGAGGGGGTAGAAGTTTCTCACCTTCAATTTCCAGATGATACAATTTTCTTCGTTTCTGGAGATGAAACAAAATGGCAGAATTTGCTAGAAATTCTGGATTGCTTCAGTGCAGTGTCTGGGCTAAAAAAATTAAAAATAAGAATGAGTTAATACAAAGGTTAGAAAACTGGAAAGTTTCGCCAACTTCCCAGGTTGCGTGGCCTTTGAAGTACTTAGGTCTAAGAGGTAGTCATAGAGCTGCAGACTTTTGGAATCCAGTCGTGGAAAAGGTTGAAAAACACTAGGATAGTTGGAAGAAAGCTTTTCTTTCGAGAGGGGAATGTTTGACATTAATTCAAGGCAGTTTTGGAGAGTTTTACCAGTGCATTACATGTCCTTGTGTTAAATCGTGGAAGTGGTTGCAAGAAGGATAGATGACCTCATGATGGAGCAGAGGGGGCAGGAGAGGGCATTTAATGAGATGGGAGGTAGTCTCTCAGCCCAAAGAATGAGGAGGTCCAGGAGTTGCTAGTGTGGCTGCTAGGAATATTGCATTGTTAGTCAGATGGTTATGGTGATACCCAATTGAATAAAGTTCACCATGGCATAAAGTGACAAAAAGTAAATTTGCGATACAAGAAAATGGGTGGATGCGGATATGGCTGTAGATAGTTAAATAAAATCCCATGAAAGGATACTCTCAATGTTATGGGGGATTCTTAGAGTGCTGCACAGTGAAAGTTAGGAATGGAAGGAGGGTGAGGCTCTGGGAGGGCAAATGGAAGGTGAATATGGTCCTAAAAGATGAATTTTGTATTTCTTGTTAAGATACTTGCAATGAGTTGGAATTATGGGTTTAGAAGGAATTTGTCTGACCATGAGATGGAGCAATTGATTTCATTGTTATGGGCTGTGGAAGTTGGAATCTACAGCAGGCTTTTGTTGCAAATCCTATTTCAGGTTTCCATGTGAAGATACTTGTATCCCAACATTTGAGCCAAGCAGCTTTGATTTGGAAACCCGAAGTTCCACCCCAAGTCAAAGATTTGGTGTTGGATTGCAGCCCCTGCTAAAATACTTGTGACTTGCTCCAAATAAAGAGGTTCTTGTTTATTTCCAAATTGGTGCATGTGCCAAAAGAAGAGTAGAAGTTCTGATCATGTTTTGATTCACTATGAAGTAGCTCAGAAGCTTTGGTAGTCTATTTAGTGAAGCTGAAATGACATGGAATCCTGTGGCAGGGTAGTACTCTCTGTTAAGCACAGCAACAAGGTGTTTTTTTTTTTTTTTTTTTGAGAAATGAAAAGAGAAAAAGCTTTGTGAAATTGCAGTATTCGAGTAAATTGGCTGGAGAGGAAAAAGTGTATATTTGAGGATTATAAAGGCTTGGGGGCGTAAAAATTGTGGGAGAAGATAATTTATTGCTCATCTTTTTGGGCTTCTGTTTCTGTGCCTTTTAGGGGTGTAAGCATGTCTTCCATAATGTGGAATTGGAAGGAAGCCATTAGTTAGTCATCTTCTAAGTTTTCTGTTTTGTTTGCTTCTCTTCTTGTAAATTTTTTCTCTTGTGTGGACTTCTGGTTCACAGTCTTTAAATTCTTTCGGTTTGTTTCAATACTGTTTCTTTCTCTTCCAAAAAGAAGGAAAAAAAAAAAAGCAAAAAGAAAAAAAATTACAGTTTATGTATACTGTTTTCCACTACTTGCACTACATCTAGACCCAGAAGGTAACCTAATAAAGGTCCTATGAATTGAGTAGTCTCAATGAAGTCCAATTCCATATTTTCACATTCATAAATATAACATTATGATTAAGAAAGAGATTGATCATCTTTCTTTATAGGTTACATTTGTTGAAAATTAATAACTGCAACTGTGCTTTGGTGTTATGACTTCGTGGGATGACCATTTTTATCCTTTTTTTCTATGATTTATACTTTTTTCTTGTATAAAAGAAAACAGGAGAAAAATAGTTTTTAGCTAGATAAATAACTTAAGTGCACCTCCAAGGTTCCAACCAAAAGAAAAAGAAAAAACAGAAGATGTAAATGCGGTTCAAAAATCACAACCACCTCTGAAATACTTGGCCGGTGGCCATCTGTGGGCAGCTGTTTTGGGTTCTGATAGCCGTAAAGAAGAATGGGGTAACATAGTGTTTAACTAAATTGAGGTTTCAACCTCGAGGCTTATTATATTGGTCATATATGGCAATACATTTCAAGGTTAAGTTGAGCTAGTTGGTTTTGCAACTTTAAAAAGCAAACAGACTACTTGCCTTTAGGCATGGGGTTGCACAATAGCTGGCATGACCATATCACCTTTATCTACTCCCCGATAAGTAATACTAGCTTTGGATGTTGTATCTTAAAATGATCTTGACATCTGTATTTATTCTCTCTATCTCTATTCCTCCTTCAGTCCTTCTCTGTGTTTCTCGTTGCTTTTGTGATTTTTTGTTGTTGCAATTGGTACTACGTGAAAACCGACTCCTGTTGTGGTTTGACAGTGATAATTGATGCAGGACAAGAGGCAAAAGAACTGCAGAACTGGGGTTTATTTGCAGCAGTCTCGATTGTTAGAAAGAAAGGGGATTTAGAATAAGAAACTGAAGAAGAGAAGGGATAGAACCACTAGCATCACACCGGTAGGGTTTCTAGGCATCACACCCAGAGAACTTAGGCATCACACCTAAGGTTAGGTTGCATCACACAAACCTGGAGAGAAGCAAAAGCTTTCAATTTTTATTAACTCAATTCTGCCAATAAACGACTACAAAGGCCTCTATATATAGGGAGGCTAAGATAATTCTAGAATAACTAGGAATATCCTTAAAGAATCCTAAAGAAATAATCCTAATAATAAAAGCCTAGATTTATTTGGACTACTTTCCAAATCTTGACTTAAAATACTTGTATTCTTCATCAATAATAGTAAAGAGAATTGAGTCCGATTCATTCTTGGTATCTTTTGTGCATCATTTTAGTGTACATGAGTTATAACAGGCTAAACAAAAAAGGTAAGGTAGCATACATAGTCAACAGAAAAGTCCAATAAAATTACTAGCCTTAAAATTTTGATCATTGCAGGTTTAGGATTACAGGGTCAGTTATGGGGCTTTTTGCATCGACCAGAATACCTAGAGTTTCAGACCATTTCTTCTAATTACACATGTCAAGTCTAATGTCTATTTTATACTTTGCACTATTGCCCCCAAAAAGATTGGCCATTGTACACTAGATAGAATAAAACAAGATTTGCATTTGAAATGCCCGCATCTCATTTCAGGTGATTGAGAAGTACAAGGAATTTGCATTTTCAGACTATGCAAGAGTAGGCAGAGCACTGACTTTGTATGAAGTTGGCAACAGAGATGATGCAATTGCAGAGATGGAGGATGTTTCCATGTCTTTGAAGGGATATCCAGGTACTGCATAGATATTTTATTCCTAGCCTAAGCAGAGAAAATCCTTAACTATTTAATGAAATCATGTTTTGTTGGGGTTTTTCTGCAGAAGTGCATGCAGCTCTGGCCGCAGCGTTGTATGTAGACAAACATGCTCCACTGCTCGCAGAAAACCAGTTCACAATTGCAACTCTTCTTGATCCTCACTATACAGACCTCTCATACGTAAAAGACACAAAACATTGGCCTCCGAGTTTGGTTAGTTCATTGCAACACTTTATCACACTTTCCTAGACGCTTGTATAGCCGAGTTGAAGTTGATGTATTCTCTTACAAAACCAAACACCGAAGGCGTGTTTGGTATCTATTGGTCACTTGCAAATATTTATAGTAAGATAATCCTTTCGTTGTAATACCAAAAATGAATATATAGATGATGTACGGGAATACATTCATGTTGCTTATACAAATACTGTGCTACTATCTTATCGTGCCAGTCATTAATTCTTTGGAAATGGTATTGGTGGATGCAGGATGCTGATATCTTTGCTATCTTAATGATTAGAGACAATGTTCTGTTTTATTTCCTTTTGTATCATATCAGAAACTCATAAGCTTAATGCCTCCTTCTGTACTAATGCTTGTTGATACATCTTTGGTACTGGAGATAGTGCTAAGAATTATGAGTCCAAATGTAAAAGAGTTCTCCTTGGTTAGGCACTTAATGCTAAGAATAAAAACTTGAAGGAGTTGGAAGGAGGTGAAACGTTAGTGGGTGTTATTTCATTACCGTTGAAGATGTCTCACATAATCAATTTTTTTCCCCACTAGTCTCTCCACTGCCCATGGTTGTGCTGAGTTGCTGTACTGTCTTGGTAATGTCTGATATGATTATATACATGAGCTTTTAAATTGCCCTGGCAAAAGTCAAAAATAGTGAAGCATGCTAAATCTATTCACACTCAATTTTGTTTGGCATTACGAGTTATATGACTCACTGTTATTGAAACTATGTTGGAGTTCATTTCCAGCATTCCTTTTAAGTGACCTCTCTGTAGATTTACAATTTTGGAGCCATTATACACTACTGAGTGTTGATATGCCTCATAAAGGACCGTTCACGTGACGCGGTAATCGAACCACATAGATGATCTGCTGGAAAATAGAAAGGTGGCACCCAAGGGTCTTTAGGTATCTCATCCTCTTTCCTCTAACTTAGGCATCTCAGTTTCTTTGAGAATAATCTCCAGACGGTCCATAATTCACGTGTTTTTTGTGTAGTTAGGCAAGTTCTTGTTAATCACGTTGTTGCTATAGGTGTTATTTTGTATGGGGGTTGCTGGATCAGCTTGGTTAAATTCAACTACATCATCAATTATATCTACCATTGTTAGATTAGTGTTCTTTTAATGGAGGGGGTGCTCCACTTTTGACTATGCCAAAGGCATGTGCTAGTTTGGTAATGTAGCATTGCCACTGTGAAGCTGCAAGAATTTTCCCCTCTTCACCTTGCTTTGCTTTCGTGCCAAAACAAGTAAACAACCTTTGGTGGCCGAAATTGTGGACCTTTTGAGTATTGCACTCCCGCCTTTCAAATGTCAAGGCCCATTCTAATGATACTGATGCTGTGCCCATGATCTTTGTTCTACCCTTTTTCAGAAAATGATATTGTCAATGATGATGTTTCACATCACCTATCCACACATCCCTCTCGTTTGTAGAGAGCAGTGTCGCTCAATGCTTTTATCATTTGTCAATTTTGTAAAGTAAAGATCGCTGTCTTAGGCTCTTAGCTAGATTCTTATCCATAAAACAAAAGAACTATTTGTGTTCTAGCAAGCCTAACTACATGTCTAACAAAGAAAAGAAGGCAGACCGAGCTCGTGAATTGTTTCTATGCCGGCCGCCCCATCGATCAACCGGTCAGGTAGCCGGTTTGCTCACTAGGATGGGGGCTAGAAAGTAGAGGAAAATGTTGTTTGGAAAACAACTAAAAACAAGAAATATGTTGCAACTGATCACTGCTTTACTCAAATACTGGATATACAAAATCCTAGTGCTGAGGGAGGAATCGTGCATCAGATTTGCCAACAAGTTACAACTGATCACTGCTTTACTCAAATGCTGGATATACAGAAGTTTAGTGCTGAGGGAGGAATCGTGCATGAGATTTGCCAACAAGTTGAATGAAGTTGTCTACGAGATAAGGCGAAATTGAAGAATTTTGTCAATAAGTTTAGGGTGAATTTAGTCCAACGTCAGATTTGTATTATTGGGTTTGGGTATATTGGAATGTTGTCCTGCGTTGCATCAAATCCTAGTAGAAGTAAAAGTACACAAATTGCAGCATTAAATCAGCTAATGTGGTTTGAGTAGATGATAGAAATAAGCAAATGTGAAATGAGATGCACATTGATAGTTTGCGGTACCTCTACAGAAGCCAAGAGGCCAACCATAGGCAATAATTAAATATTCAAAGACGACTTTGAAAGCTAGACCATTGAGATTAATTGCTTGGAGTCCTGAGACCACTTGGTTCTAAGGAGTTTGAGTAACATTCTCGCCTTTGCTTTGGTGCTATTGCCGCACTGGCTCTGCATAAGCAATAGTAACTGAGTCAACACTCCGGCGCTAATGGCTTCCTCTCGTGCCGATAAAGAATCATTGCACACAATCAAAAGTGAGGTAACGGCACTCTCACTCCCTCGGTGGTGTTCATGGTCATCATCAACATTGGACCACGATACCCTGAAAACCATCTTAACAAGAGCATGAATGCCATTGCCACCGGTGCCATTATTGTTATTACTATTAAGCAATTCCTCTTTTCCACTCTCTACTCCTAAAAGCCTCTCAATTATCGCCGTTGCCAATGGCGCCAAGCTTCTTTCGCGCTTTTCGGTCCTAGTAATGTATGTCACTAGTCCATTTAACATGCCATTTCTGACCAAAGACTCTATGTTATCTTCAAAGGAAGACAATGCTGACACGGCTCTGATTGCAGCATCTGCAGCCTCCTCCTCCGAATCACTCTGGTGAAGAATTAGCTGAACCAGCTGAGTCAAGATCCCCTGGTTCTTTCCAAGAACAACACGCAGCCCTTTTGTGCTGCTGCTGCTACTCTCTGATGCTGAAACTGCTTCTATAAGGCGGCACAAGTTGATTCTGATGAATGCAGAGCCGCCCGCCAACAAGGCTTCGAAAGATGACAATTTACTCTCTTCTTTCAAAATATCTAGAGGCTCGAACCCACCCCCTAGAGGCAGCAGTATCAGAACACGAGACAGCGCAAGCTCAACAAACTTGATGTAGTAGTACTCTTCACTGATGAGTAGTACTCTGGCTTCTGGAACTAGTCCAAAGACTAGTTCCAGTAGCAAAGGCAAGTACCCGAGCTGCAGTAGCAAGTAATTTGTGGACGGTGAAGATGAAATCTTTTCGAGTGCTTGGACCTTGTTCTCGAAGGCAAATTCACGAGACTCTAGTACGTGTTTGAGTGAAGCTAAAGAATCAGTAGTTGTGGTTTCCAAGAGACAATGATCATCAGAATGATTCGAGTTTTGAGTTTGACTACCCATTTGCAGCCACTGAGTGATCAAATGGCGAAGAGTGTGATTCGGAACCATGGTGATTGGATCATCAAGCTTCTGCATTGTGACTGGACATGTCAGATTACCAGCAGCTAGCCATTGTTGAATGCTCGACCTGTCATAGGTTAGGCCTGTGCATAGAGTCACTGGATCTTTGAACAGCTCCAGACTAATTGGGCATATAAACAGCTCAGGTATGCACATCATTTCAAATCAAATTAACCTACTGATACAGGAAAATAAGAACTGGGTTATATTATTTACCCAAAAATAACAATTGGGTATGCTCAAAATGTCATTTTTCCGGAGCTTAGAGATTGAAATGTAAGTGGAGGCAGAAAGCTGTAATGAGGAAAGAGTGAAAAGCTCAGTCTGCTAAAGAGCACAGAGAACTGAAAGACAAGGGAAATGAGACTAATGCAGTATTAGTTGGAGGAATCAGATGAGAACACCAAGAACCAAACAGAAGAGGCAGGATCGGTTGGTCAGAAAATAGACCTTATCCTAGTGAAAGAGTTGGAGACTGTAACCAAGAATATAGAATGATTGCCAAAATATGGTCCCTCCATGTCTCTCTCATTTTGCAATTGTATTGAACACAGTCAAACTGACCCATCAAATACCAGAGAGAATTGTTAATGTTGTTGAAGTTTGAATCCCACCAATAAGACTTTGAAAGTAATAAATCATGGCAGTGACAGAAACAGAGAGAGAGAATTGTGACATTGACATATGAGGCCGTGTAAATAGTAGACTGGTCACAGGGTTGAAGAGAGTGGATTCCACCATATTGGTATAAAAATCAAGAATCAACCTTTTGTGAACTAGTTAGTCAATATTAAAAAAAGAAAGATAACAACTATGATGCATGAAGCATTTATAACTACTTTTATGACTAGAATTCTCATAATAAGAATTGTAATTAATAAAAGGTGGATTCTTGATAGTTAGCATTTTTTGGACAACTAGTTAGCATTATTTCTAGTCATGAAAGTGGAGAAATAAAATGCTAACCGGTGTAATAAATGATTAAAAGGAAGGGAAATAAATTAGGAGGAAATGAAAAAAAACTCCAACATCGAAGTTTTTTGTTGTTGTTCTTCTAGTAATAATAAGCCAATACCTTGACCTAGTGGTCTGCTAGGGTTTGTCATTGGCCTTCCTCCTTCAACAAAATTCTCAAAATTTCCAAACCTCAATGGTCATGGCCATAGCTAGCCATATGGCTAAATCTCTATTTCTTTTTGCTGCTTTCAATCTGGCGCTTGGTGTACCGCCTTGGACAAGGATGCTTGGGGGTGCTGTTTGAGACATGGCTAATCTGAGGTCAAGCTCCAAGGGCATGGAATTGTATTGGTTTGTGGGGGATCGACGAGTCTGGATCCTGGATCGAGGCCGTCTTGCAAAAACCAAAGCCGTAGTTAAAGCCATTTTATGTCTACTTCAAGGTTTCTAGGTTTTTGTTAGAATAATGGTGCATAGATTTCCTAAAAGGTGGATGTACTGGGGGTATGTTGGGTTCCTATGCTTTTCTAGGATAGGATGTTAGGATGCTCTAAGAAATAATTCTTTATGAGTTTCTGTCGACCCCGTAGGGGTATTTCATTTTTATACTGCTTGCTGAATCTAATGAATGAGTTTACCCATTTCGTAATAATAAACCGTTAATGTTGATAGAATAATAGGTATTGAGTTTATCATCATCATCAACAATACATGATACACCCAGTTAATCAATCAAACAAACCAAATTCGAACGAAATTTGAATGATCAAATTCAACAAAGTACGTTTAAGATTAGAATAATTACGAGGAGTATATATACCATTTGAAATTTGTTTGTTGATGGACTATATAGTTCTTTTTTCTTATATATATATATATACATATCCTATTCAGAGCGGAGCTCCGCTTTGAAAATTAACTTGTGAAGTTCGAGTTTTGGGTCACTTTTCTGTCGCAGATCCACATCTCGACCGTTCAGTTTTTAGGCACTAGTGTATAGATCATCTCTGCAAATTTTCAGCCAAAATGATGATCGTTAAGGCAATGATAACTACCTTAAAGCTAGTACTGTTCAGGTTGACAGATTCAGTCCATCCATTGGTTTAAGCGAGTTAGATACCTTAAGTTCATCAATTTGGTTGAAAATTTACAGAGATGATCTATACACTAATGCCTAAAAACTGAACGGTCAAGATGTGGATATGCGACCGAAAAGTGACTAAAAACTCAAACTTCACAAGTTAATTTCAAAGCGGAGCTCCGCTCTAGATGAGATCTGTATATATATATATATTTCCTTCTTTGATTGAAGAAGAAAGAAGAGAGTTGGATTCGAACGAAAGACCATTTTAGTAGAGAGAATTCCTATGAAATTACCATAACTACGGTCCAATATGATTATGACCTTAAGTTACAGGGCTAGCTCTAAGTGGTAGTCAAAGTTGAATGCATGCACGGACACCTTTGTAAACATGACTTTCTTCTACTCAAACAACAATTAGGAATATAATCCAATCCACCTAGTCATACCACTTAGGTATTGGCTCTATTCTTGGACGTTTGACTGGCCAAACTTTCATACCATATTAATCAAGGCCAAACATTATGTTAAAAACAAAAAAATATATATATATATATATAATAAAAATAAAAATAAACTTTGATTTTTTTTGTTTCTCTAAAATTTACTTTTTCATGAAAAAAAAAATAACCAATTTGTAGTAGCCATTTTGAGAGACGGGAAGGCAACAAGATTGCTCGCCAAACGGCAAAAGAGGTATTAATCGTTACTTTGTATGGAGTCAGGGCCTTTAAAATCATTGTATGAAGTTCATTATGAATGAAATTTTTTCTTGATAAAAAAAAAGAAAAAAAAAGTGTAAGACATATCAAAAAAAAATTTGGTTTTCCAAATCTTTGTGAGAAAATGGTTCTTAAACATGCTATGATTTACACCGGAACTTAAAGACAACATTTGATACAATTTTTTTGGGTAAAAAAGAAGAAGTGGGTCAAAATATTTGTTCCCTTAGTCTTTGTGGGGGAAGAAAGGTTTCCTAAGCACACTAGAGAGAAACAACAACTATAAGTAATTCTTCTCAAATTGAGCATATATTTCCAACACATGAGTCTCATAATAGCGTATTATATAATTTTTAGGTAGAAAGAAGTTGTGTTTCTCTTGAAATAAAATTAATGGAATTTTAAATCACACGTTAGTACGACTTCACCTTGTAGATATCAATTCTTTGAATAAAATATACACAAAGCAAAATCTGTTTGCAAAAAGCTTGGAAAAGTATTTCTCTAATTGAGCAATGGTTTTTATTATTATAGCCGAACACCATAAAAAGTATCTGTAATTTCATTTTTAATAATTAACTCATGGAAAAAGAAATTAGGAGAAGTGATGGTAAATGTTCTCTAATCAATAAATTGAAAATTGATTTGATTGATTATGAACATTTTAAAGCATCGAAGGTGGATTGTGTCACCTTGGACAGCAAATGCTATAGATAAAGTGTTTCAATAAAGCCCCAACATGCCAAATTTGATAGAAAAGACACCTTGAGAAAACGAACTCTGGTGTCTCCCCAACAATGAGTAAGATCGGGGAGATTCACATTAGAGCTTCTAGAGAAAGAGAAAGAGCCAAACAACAAAGAGACAAAGTAAAGCCAGCCCCGCAAATGAAAAGAAAATTTGGTCTTTGAATACTATCTTGTCTGCCATTGGAACAATTCAAATTCCACTAATAATAGATTATCAATGGTGGTTATTTATTTGGTAAACTTTATCGATGATGGTTTTGGTTGCATATATGAATATATGATCAAATTTTGGTCAATCATCACCATATGTAATGTGTGGATAAAAATAATATTATATTAGCAAGCAGGTGAGGGGCGCACGTAAATCTACGTTATTAACGTTCTTCTTTTTTCTTTTTCTTTTTGAAGTATAAACTTTTTTTTTTTCCACTCCACTTATCTCATGATGTGGATAAAATTTGAACTAATGACTTCCAAACAAGACAAACTCTCAAACCAAGAGCCTCGCAAAATTGAGGTAAAATTAGAGTTGTCACTCGATCGGTTCGAATCGGTTATAGGTATTACCAACTTCAAAACCAAAGCTTTCGGTTTCAAAATTAAGCTACCAATTACCAACCAAAATTTTCGGTTTTTAATCATAACTACCAAATTCAGTATTTCAGTTTTCGGTATTACCAACTTTAGAACAACTAATTCTTTATAATTAAAATTAGAATGAATAAAACTATATTTTTCAATTTTATAGTCGTAAACTTTGTACTCATCTTCTAATTATAGCTTTCTTTTGTATATATGACATCAAGTTTGAGTCATTTTCAATAAAACTAGGTTATTTAACCATTTTTGACTCAATTACTTAAAATACATGTACTATTAATGTAGTAATGTTCATACTATTATGAAAAATTTTATGTTTATTTCTTAATATACATGTATGTGTATTGAAAACCATTGTGTATAAAGCTAATATTTAGATAATCTGTAGATTCGCTATTTACCAAAACCAAACCAACTTTTTCGGTAATTTTCGATTTCGGTTTTATCGGTCTTGGTTACCAAAAAATCGGTTTACCAAACTTAAAACATTGGTTGGTATTCGGTCGGTTTGGTAATTACCAAACCAAGTGGCAGCCCTAGGCAAAACCAATAGGAACAGCATCTCCTGCGAGTGCAATACCATTATGGTCCCTAATATGATAAATATAATAGAAGCTTCTATATTTGAAGATGCAGCACCATCAAATTTAATTTGAAAGGGAAAATCATGCAAATAGTACATGACTTTTGGCCCATTATAAATTTTGGTACTGTAAGTTGAAAAAATATCACATTGGTACATGAGATTTTACTCCTGACCCAACACAAGTACCTAAAGTCGTTACCTCTATTACGGAGGTTATTAGTGGCATATTTTAAAGGGTATTTTCATCTTTTTGCTATTCTATTTCTCTACATCCCGAGAGAGAGAGAGAGAGAGCACGGATTGTTCTAGAGGTGGGTCAATATGTTTTTACATTTCTGGTCACTTTGATTTGATTTTTCTAATGGGGTTCTATAAAATCTTAGTTTATGTTGAATTTAGGCTGGGTAAAATCTTTATATGGTACCTAAGGGTGTGTCCTGTAACATTTTATGAAACTATTTTTGTAATACTGGATTGTAGAATGAAAACGGGAATTAAACTATAAGTTTTTAAGATGTAAATACATGTTCGGTACAAGTATTTCAAAACTTGAAATGTTAAAAACATATCAATCATTAAATATATATATATATATATATATATAACACTTAGTTTAGTTTTTCCTTAGTAATCATGAAAGATTGACTATTTTGTTTGTATTGATTATGAATCCTTTATTGGTTGTTATGAGAAAAGAAACAGAGTATTGTGAAGGAGATTGAACAAGAAGAATCAAATCCCTCAATTTTGTTTATAAAATATATCATATGAAGTTGCAAGCTCTTGAATCTTTAGTTCAAAAAGATAATTCAATCAAATGTCTCAACCAATTAGTTGTTAATTCCTCTTGCCCATGCGATAATCCAATTATATTGAAGCATAAAATACCAAAGCTTTCACCCTAAATCATCCGTATAAATTAGATCTGACATGTGAAAGAGGGATTTTCTAAATCCTTCATTCTTCTCTACTGTATGATTCTGCAAGTTTCAATTGATTGTTTTCAGGAAACAATGAAAACGTCAAAAAGTCATTTCCCATATTTATTCATAGTTCTTGAATTGTTTCCTAAAATTTGTTTTCCTTGTTTTTCAAATTTAATGCATCGAACGTAAATTACATATGGTTTTGAATTTGTAAAACAAAACAACAGTATCCCAAAATGATACTGAACAGGCCCTAAACTATCACGAAATGCACTTTTTGATACCTACAAATTTTTAGGAAGTCTAATAGTACCTGTACTATCCCTCTATTAGCCATTTTAGTACTTCCGTCAATTATTCCGTTAAAGTATGGGTAAAGTCCTAAAACACCTATTTTTTGTATTTCTTTTACAAATTTTTGATTAAACTAGGTTAAAAAAAAGACCTAGAATTGAATTTAGTGAATATCTAGATTTACCCACCATCTTCATTGATTAATCATATTAATTGTTCGAGAAAAAAGTTAACTCATTAGTTGACCCAAATTAATATATATTAAATTTTCATAAAAAAAGAAACTAAACAAAACCAAAAGTACTTAAATTAATTGCCCCCAAGTATCCGGAGAACAGTGAAGAATAAATTGGGTATTATTATTATCATTTTTTTATGTGTCAAATTTTTTTTTAATTATAGATATTCAATATATTAAATTCTATAATTTCTAAATATGAATGAAATACTATTTTACCCTTACTATTTTACTCACATGAGTGTCATATGACCGCCACATAGGCATTTTTAACAGAATATGGATGGAGGTACTAAAAAGGCTAATGGAGGGATAGTATAGATGCCACTGGACTCCCTGAAAATTTGTAGGTACTAAAAAGTGCATTTCGTGATAATTTAGATATTATATGAGGATTTTACCCATCTGGATTCATAAGATGTGAGTCCTTAGTTCCTTCATAACCATTGAATAAAATTACATATGCCTCTGCAAATTATGCAATGAAGTTGGTTTGTGATCTTTTTCATCTCCTAACACCTAAATTCAATCTAAAATCATCTCCTTTTCCACCATCGACTCCTGTCTCTCATTCATACATGTAAGTAATATGACTCGCATAGAGAGGTGTTTAATCTATACCCTAAAAATAAGGATATCGGTATTTTTGCAGAGAAGAAAGGAAGATGAATTCATTAGATATTTTTCGAGAATTGAGATGAGCGAAGAGAGAGATGCTTGGGGTTTGCTGCCTATAAAGAAGGATTAATTCATTACCATTGGGATGCAACTTTACGATATATAATTTTCTCGATTCTTGCTTTGGATAATCAATCTACACGTTGACACATAGTTTGTTTTTTTTGTCATTTCTTTTGGTCAAATGAGTTCCATTTGAACGTGCTGGTGAAACAAAACAATGTAGAGGGTAAAATTTATTCAAGCAATCTGAGTTCCATTGTGTGATTGTGGGTTGAGACAGTGTTGGTGTTTGTCAATGTTATTCTTTATGAGTTCATATACATAATTATAGTATTTAAAAAGGAAGCTCTTTTCCCTAGATAAGAGAAAGTAGAGGAATAAGGTCGGAAAAAACCAACATGAAATTTTTGCAAAGTGATAATGTGATTCAACTCTCCAGATTAGTCAAAGAGAGATCGAGAAGGGATGAATACGAGGAATAAAAAAAACTAAGGGAAAAAGAAGAAGAAAAGAAGAAGATAACATTAGAGATTGGGATTACCCATATACCCTTCAATACGTGTTAGTTGGCTAACTCCGTAACAGAGTTAATGGCTCCGGGTACTAATGTTGGGTCGAAGGCAAAACCTCAGGTACCAATGTGATATGTTTTTTAAACTTAGGGTACAAAAGTTTATAATGAGCCAAATATCAGGTACTGTTTGCACGATTTTCTCAATTTAAAATAGTTAGATCAAGAATGATTCCAACTAATTAGATTCTTCTATATGGAGAACTATTTGTTCCCATGAGGGCATGAATGAAACCCTTTGATCCTCTTCTAAAGAAAAAGAAAAAAAAAAAGAGAACTATTTAGTGGTCTCATTAGCTTTCAACCATTGAAAAGAAACCAACTTATGGCTTGATGTACAGCTGAGAGGAGTCTATAGCCCCTGAGACAATGTTGTTTGATTCGATCGGGTGGCCATATTTTCAATTTTTGAAAGGGATAGCAGTGTTCTGAATTTTTCTTTCTATAATTTCATCATCAAATGATTAATCTAATTGAAAATGATTTTGGTCGAGCGAGCTCGCTTGTTGCAGCTTCTTTTGGAAAAATTGTTTTAGTAAAGAATGATGATTTTTGAAAAATTGTTTGTTATAGTAAATTATAGTATGCCGAGTCTTTATGATTACTCTTTTGTCTCTTCCTTAAACCCTAACTCATTCACTAGAGCATCTCCAATAATAGCGAAATAAAATCTATTTTTGTGTGGATTTAAATATGGGAAATTCTAGTTGGATCTTTAAATTTAATATTTGGATCTCTCTAATTTTTTTTAAAATTTTAAAATCCAAATCTACCCCTGAAACAAAAAATTTGAGATCTTCATGATCGTCGCTGTCACTGTGCTCCTGGACGTAGGAGAGTGATTTCTGGCTTAGAGCAACTTCAACAGATTCCCCATATTTTGATTTTTATCTACTTTAGGGAAAAATTAGTCTTTTTTGCTCCAACAGATTCCCTATAACTATCCCTATTTTAGGAAAAGTGAGGAAAGATAAAACCAAATTCCCTATATTTACAGCAATATCTAAAATTTTAAGGAAGAATATGGAGATTTTAGAGATTCCTGCAAAATAGGGAATTTGTTGGAGTTGGAGAAAAAAAAGATGTTAAAGCTTTGACTTTTACTTCTATATTATACAGAAATTATAAGGAAGCTGTTGGAGTTGCTCTTATGAGATCAAAGTTTATTCCTTTAGTCTGCTAACGACATGATTGGATTACAATTAACAACTAAAGCATAATGAATAAAAATCCCATATTTTTTTAATGCTTTATTTTGTCTTTTGCAATTATTAGAATTGATTTTCCTCTTGAATTCTGGGTAAAGCGTTATTCAATAATACCTTTGATTGTGAATCATTCTCAGTTCTCAACTACTATTGCTACTTTAATTGGTCTTGATTTTCTGTATAAATTTTTGTTAAGGTATATTAATCATAATTCAAGGTGAGAGCTTGATGAAAGCTATTTCAATTCCCATCCTCCATCAACATCGATGGAAGAAAACAAAAGGAGGAGAGAGAAAGAGTTTGATCAAGTTAGGAGTTTGGTGATGAAGTCATCCATCTTGCTTCACAACTAATAGTTCATGGCATTTTCTTATTGATTAGACATTAATTTTTGAAACTCAAGTTTGATTAAGAAATGTATATTTAGTTAAGATTTATAGAATGATTAAATCATTGAAATGACTAAATTTTTTATTTTAAAGATAATAATTTGTTTACAAATTATATGAGTAAGGTTATTTAAGGAAGTTTAGTGAGATTTAGAGAGTAAATTTAGTATTTGGAAAGGGGGGTGAAATTTGCACACCCTAGATTACAAACCACACACCCTTTGATTTTTTTAATAATATTTCATCCCAAATATTTTTGCACTTCCTAAAATAACCTTGAAGTCAGATTCTCTCTCTCTCATCTCCGAAACCACTGAACCTTATCACTATCCCACTGAACTCCTCACTCTCCTTTTCGAGCTCACAAACCAGTGTCTATCTCCTCCACCATCCCATTTCTGGCGAGAGCCAAAGCCACCTCGGCGTAGACTGACAGGTCGGGTTGGTATTCGGATCGGAAGGCGGAGAAGGCCTGGAGAGCCAGGTGCCACTGATCCTGCCGTAGAAGCTCTTTGAGGACGGCGTCAAGGTCTGACTTGATTAGGCGGGAGAGGGTTTTGGAGACCAGGGATGGGTTCGGGTCGGATCTTTGGGCCCGTTTGAGGGCTTGGACGGCTTGGATGGCCTCGATGCTGAGGACCCGGTCTTTGACCAAGGCACCATGTGGGAACGCGGACTGCGGTGGGGGTGGGTGTGGTTGTGAATGGTCTGGGTACGGGTTTGAGGAAGGTGGTCGGGTTTGGGTGAAGAGAGGACGCCATGGATGAGGTAGGTGAAACCGAAGAACTAAAAGCAAGGGTGGGTTGAGCTCAAAGCCGCCGTGTTGGAGCTCGTGCGCCCCTGGGAGGCTTCAGAGTCATAGTCCCTCTTCTTCCTTGTCTTCGTCTTCATCTTCATTTGCTCAGCCTCGCCTCTCTCTTACTTTGCCATTTCTCTCTCCTCTCCCTTCTCCTTTCTCTTTCTCTTCTGGAGCCGTCGTCGATTCTGTGACGGTGGCGACGACACCTTTTCGAGGACCGGTCGGATACGTCGGAGCTTGAAGGAGAGGACGACAGTGAATCATCGTCGCTCGTTTCCGGCAAATGCTTCTCCCTCTTGCTTTTACTCCCCATTTTGCAATCAAATTCAAAATCAAACAGTAACAACGAGAAGGTGAAGATGGGTGTCGACGCCGTTCCAAGAGCTGTCGGAGAAGGTGGGGAACTTTGTCGTGATTTTGGAGAAGAGAGACAGAGAGAGAGAAGAAAGACCCAAAAAAAAAAAAATCTGACTTCAAGGGTATTTTAGGAAGTGCAAAAATATTTGAGATTTAATATTATTAAAAAATTCAGAGGGTGTGTGGTTTGTAATCTAGGGTGTGCAAATTTCACCCCCCTTTCCAAATACTAAATTTACTCTCTAAATCTCACTAAACTTCCTTAAATAACCTTACTCATATAATTTGTAAACAAATTATTATCTTTAAAATAAAAAATTTAGTCATTTCAATGATTTAATCATTCTATAAATCTTAACTAAATATACATTTCTTAATCAAACTTGAGTTTCAAAAATTAATGTCTAATCAATAAGAAAATGCCATGAACTATTAGTTTTAAAATTTTATTTTTCTATTTTAGCTGTGCAAAAAAAAAAATCATCTGTTTTTATTCTTAAAAAAAAAATTCATTCGTTTTTTAATGTTTTTTTTTTCCTGTATTTTTTGTACCACATGATTAATTGTTTAAATCTTTTTTTTTTTTTTTTT
>BDJD01000784.1:106451-116550 GCA_002564525.1 Rosa multiflora | reverse complement strand
ACCGACGATCGTAGGAAAGCCCAATCTTACTGTAGACTGTGCCCAAATTGAAGAGAACGACGGTCTTCTGAAGATGGATGTTCTGCTGCGAGGCCTTCTGCTTGTTCTTGAGGGTGTTGTGCCAGAAGAAGGTGACGGTGTTGATGTGGTCCTTATCCAGCTAGACTGGGAAGCGCGTCTCTACGAGGCAGAGGGCTTTGTACTAAGTTTGGAGGAGATCACGGCGGGCCGGGAGGGACGATCTGGGTGGCGCTCCAAGTCGGAGCGGAGCTGCTTGAGGGTTTAGATGTTTCAAGGTTCTGGGCTTCGCGCTTGGAGTAATTGAAGGCGAGGTAGTCTTCCATTTTTCCCAGCTCCCTGTCCTAGCCCAGATCGATCTTGTCCGACCCGAAGCCACTCCTGTCTGACCCGAAAGTCATTAACCCATACGAGCTCATGGCGACCTCGACGCCGAAACCCTCCACCTCTGATTCAATCTCCGCTTCACCTTCTCAGATTATCACGGTTCGTTTTCTCAATCCTTTACGTCCTTGTTATTACCGGTGGTTGTCTTGGTGTATTCCAGCTTAATTTGTTATTCTTTTTCATTTGGCTGATGTCAGTTTGTTTGAATTTTGATGTAGATATATTGTTGGATGCGTCTTCAAGAGTAGGTTAGATACAGTGGTAGGTGTTCTTCTTGTTTCGATTCAGATGGCTGTATCAAAATTGAGAATGCCCGAGATCCAATGGGCAATGCTGGTTTTGGTTCTATTTGTGTTCGCCTGTGATGGGTTTTATCTTCCTGGAAGCTACATGCACACGTATTCCCAAGGAGAACCAATCTTTACCAAAGTTAATTCCTCGACTTCTATTGAGACTGAGCTTCCCTTCAGCTACTATAGTCTACCATAATGCAAACCGCAAGATGGTGTCAAGAAAATGGCCGAGAAGATTATAGGAGATGAGATTGAGAGCTCTGCTAATCGATTCAGAATGAGAAGAGGAGGAAAGAGAAAAAAGAAAGATAGGAAAAAATAAATATAAAAGAAAAAAAGAGTGAGGGTATAATAGACATTTCACAGTCTAAAAATGCCACGTCACTGATTTAACGGAGATTTTGACGGTAAGGACTAATTGGGTGAAATTGAAGAGTTTAGGGACTTTTTAGGTGAAATTGAAACGTCAGGGACTGAAACATCGACTCCCTATAAGTATAGGGAGTAAATAGTATTTTGTCCATATATATATAAATATATATATATATATATGTAGATATTTGTGTGTGTGTTTATATATATATATATATGTGTGTGTGTGTGTGTGTGAGGAAGTTCTTATACTTCTATATAGAATATGTGCATTAGTGCATATATATATTCTACATATCGGTTGACCAATTCGATCGGATTCGAAAATATGGTAAAATTGGCTAAATTTTTTACCACACTCATAATTTATTGTAATAAACTCATCCAACGGTCGGTTTTTCCATTTTCTTTGAATTGATAGGGGTTTCTCTTTGGAGTGTATGATATATAAATATAAGTTTATAAGAGTAACTAAGTTTGACCTAGTGGATCGAATTCGAAACGAGAACCAAATTGGCTGAATTTTCTACAACCACCATAAAACATTACAATCTCTTAATCGAGCGGTTGGTTTCTCTGAATTCATTTTCCACTTCATAGTTGCTTTAGAATGAACCTCAACAATTTAAATGTAATGTATAAGTCATACAACTTTAGGAGGAAAATTGGTATAGGCCAATGTGTTTGTAATTAAAAAAAAAAATTTTATCTCATGTCCACACACATCCATCGATGGAATATTTACAAACGTGATGTGAAAAAATAAGCACGTTTCGATTGGATTCGAAAATATGGTGAAATTGGCTAAATTTTTTACCACACTCATAATTTATTGTAATAATGTCATCCAACGGTCCATTTTCCCATTTTCTTTAAATTGATAGGGGTTGCTCTTTGGAGTGTATGATATATAGATATAGGTTTATAAGAGTAACATTTTTTGACCTAGTTGATCGAATTCGAAACGAGAATCAAATTAGCTGAATTTTTTACAATCACCATAAAACATTACAATCTCTCAATCGAGCGGTTGATTTCTCTAAATTCATTTTCCACTTCATGGTTGCTTTAGAATCAACAATTTAAATGCAATATATATACAAGTCATACGACTTGAGGAGGCAAATTAATATAGGCCAACATCTTTGTAATTAAAATTGAAATTTTTATCTTATGTGCACGCACATCCAGCGATGAAATATTTACAGACGTGATGTGAAAAAATAAGCACGTTTCGCGGTCTTCATGCCATCGGTCAACCAAGAAAACATACCAGTGACAACGGTTGACCAATTCGATCGGATTCGAAAATATGGTGAAATTGCCTAAAATTTTTACCACACTCATAATTTATTGTAATAATCTCATCCAACGGTCCATTTTTTCATTTTCTTTGAATTGATAGGGGTTGCTCTTTGGAGTGTATGATATATAGATATAGGGTTATAAGAGTAACATTTTTTGACCTAGTTGATCGAATTCGAAACGAGAATCAAATTAGCTGAATTTTTTACAATCACCATAAAACATTACAATCTCTCAATCGAGTGGTTGATTTCTCTAAATTCATTTTCCACTTCATGGTTACTTTAGAATGAACCTCAACAATTTAAATACAATGTGCAAGTCATACGACTTTAGGAGGCAAATTGATATAGGCCAACATCTTTGCAATTAAAATTGAAATTTTTATCTTATGTCCACGCACATCCATCGATGGAATATTTACAGACATGATGTGAAAAAATAAGCACATTTCGCGGTCGTCATGCCATCGGTCAACCAAGAAAACATACATGTAACGATGGTTGACCAATTCGATCGGATTCGAAAATATGGTGAAATTGGCTAAATTTTTTACCACACTCATAATTTATTATAATAATCTCATCCAACTGTCGGTTTTTCCATTTTGTTTAAGTTGATAGAGGTTTCTCTTTGGAGTGTATGATATATAAATATAAGTTTATAAAAAATATTATCTTTAAAGATTTATTTGTAAATAAAGCCTGCAAGGCTTAGCCCAAATTTATTCCCAGCACAAAATTATTCCCAATTTATTCCCAGCAACAAATTCTAATTCCTCATCCAAAATTCAACAATTATACTTGGGCTAGTACCAACACATCCTAGGAAACATAATAATGCCCAAAAACACTCAAAATGGCCATGAAAGACCGCCGGAGGCCGTGGTGGCTCATGGTGGCCGGAATTTCAATTTCCAAAATCGTCAAATATATATGCAATACTATACTCAAAAGAAAGCCCATGAGGTAAGGAACAACTTTATACCTTGGGGTTTCTCCAAATTCTCGATGGTTTGGTCGGTATTTGAAAAATAGTCGAAAAATCACTCAATCTTCTCTCATTCGATTCATCATGCACACTTGATAATAGGTCTTGAAACATATATCAATAGAAAGCCCATGAGAGAGGAAGGGAATGGTGTAAGAATTGTGGCCGGATTCGGTGTGGGCGACGGAAAAAGGTGGGTGGTAAGGCTAGCCCGTTTCACTCTCTCTCTCTCTCTCCTTGATCTGTTTTTCATGTGAAAAATGGATTTTGGGCGGGGGAGGGGAGAATCTGATCTAATTAAGGGAAAGGCAAAATGACCAAAATGCCCCTCACACGAAAATACTCATAACTTTCTTGTTACAACTCTGTTTAACAAACCGTTTGCCCCTACGCTCTCATATTGTCGTACTCTATTATTCCATGCTAAGAAAATAATTTTCGAAACTCCATAAAAAGAATTTCCTGTTAGGAAGGCTAATTTAATGATATGATGACTTGAAATATCTAAATGCAATGCAAATAGGTTAAATGATAGGATTTCCGGGTACATGGTGTTACATTACAAAGGCTTGAAAGTAATTAATTTGTGCACCAATCAAAGGAAACCTCAAGCAACTAGGGAAGGTTTGCAAGCATAGTTTGAGAAGGAAACAAGGGTTGAACGTCTACTATACATAAAGCCCTCTGCAATAATACAATTGCTCAACCAAGTCTTCATCCCTCTACACATCAAAATTCGTCCAAAAATCCCTAGATACTTGTGTCTACATTTTCAAATCAAAGCAAGGGAAGAATAACCGTGCCATCCTCCTTCCACCACTGTGAGCTTCCCTAGAATCCTCCTTGCATCGTTGGAGCTTTGAAGACCTGCTGCCGTGGCTGTTTTTCATCCACACTTTATCAAACTTTTGGTTTTTTTTTTTATCCTTTATAATTGAATTCTTTATTTTTTTATTATGGATTTCATAAACATGAGTAACTAACTTTCTTTATAGTTGGGGGCTGTTTTGAAGCCCCAATTATGTGCAATATATAAATATTTTTCTCCTTTATTCGATGTTATGCTATGTGATTGACCTTATTGATTTGTTTTATAGAAAACTCTTACATGCTTTATGTTCTTTGAGTGCATGCTTAGAATGTTTGCATGTATCTATAGCTAGACATAAGAGCTAGAGAATCTCTCTGCATCTTATTTCACAAGTACCGACTACTATAGGACAATAGTAAATCAATATGCGTTTAAGTTATTGACTAGACATGCTTTTTGTACTAGGATGAGCTTAATCCATAATCAAACTTCCATTATTCTTAATGATTTATGCATCCATCAAATAGACTTGCTTATGTGCATTCAGTAAGTGTTTTGAGATTGCACGCTTAGAATGTTTTCAACCTGAGTGCATTCACTAAGTTAGATTATCTAAGGAAACTAATAAAGAACTTATGCATGCGTTCATGGTTTGTTCTTGATTGTTGTCTTTCACAAGCATAGTAAAGGAATTAGGAGTTAATAATCGGAATTGCATATGATTGGTGGTGGATTTACATGGCCTTGACTATCTTATTCCATTGATTTTCTTCTATTTTATGTATTGCGTTTTCAACCCTAAATGACAGGACCCGCCCTGGATTTCACCCTGAAATCTGAAGTGGCCCTGTGGGGCCCATTTTAGAAGAAATTCATTAAAATTGAGTGGAACTTCCCCTAAAAATGGACTACCCAAAACCTGTAGAAAGACAATACACTTCCGAACAATCCACCCATATTCTTCTATAGCCACCCTGCTCCCTACATCACAACATCTCCCATTTCGCAAAACAATTCTCAAACTTAAGAATATTAATCACATGGATTATCAGAGCACTCTAATGCACAAGGTGTACCAGAAGATGGAAAACAATGATAAAGGATCGATTCATTTTACAATGCGGAAGCTATGACAGCTATGCCTCAACTCCCTGTACGTCCGACCTCAAGCTAATCTAGTCTGCAAACTGAACATTTGAAACCGAAGGGCTAAGGGGAAAAGCATTTGAAAAAACGTTAGAGTGAGTGGACAAAAAAATAAGTAATTTCAAATAAACAAGTGAAACTTAACGCTTTCCCAATTTATTCTCTTAAAAACCTCGCATGCAGTAAAATCTTAAAAACACTCTTAATCCCTCTCTTTACTGAAATCTTAAACACGTATTGTTAAACCTTTCAAAAGCCATCTCAAAATCTCTTTAAAACATCATATCTCAAAAATAGGCGTTGACTAGAGGGAACTGCCGATTAGTCATCCCACGCCACATGGAGAGGACTACCGACCAAGGACACATCGGAGGGACAGCCGACCAAACGAGGAGGTGATGGTTAGAGGAGACTGCCAACAAACTATCTCATGCCACCTGGAGGGGACTGTCGACCAGATGACGCATCAGAGGGGACTCCCGACCGGAATATTCTGGTGGGGACTGTCAACCAGAATATTGTCTGGAGAGGACTGCCGACCAAACTATTACCTAGAGGGAACTGCCGACCAGGTAAAGCATGCATGCGTTGACTAATTTACCTCCTCAATAAACTGGAACCAATCTCTTTAAAATAATTGCTTTCGGAAAGAAACCCGATATTAATTCAATAAATCACCAAAATCATAACTTAAAAACATCTCGATAACTCAAAACTCATAAAACTCAATATCTCAATAAATCCTTGAAAGCATAAATCAAATACTCGATAAATCAATAAATGCTTTTGGAAAGAAATCTCAATAATACAATCATGCTCAAATACTTGATAAATCATTCGTACTCGTATATTATCATATAAATCGACATTCGAAATCAATAATTCTCATAATATTTTCTTAATCAATCACTTCCCGAAAATCACTTCTCAACTCATTAACTTCTTAATAAATAGCTCGAAAATCTACTAAAAGCCTCGGGAAGGAAATCCACTAAGAATCTCGTAATTCATAGAGCATAAGTAAATCTCAAGAAATCAAAGCTCATAAAATCATAAAATCATAAAACTCAATAATTCAAATCATAAATTAAATCCAAATCAGAAATTAATAATATACTGCATGCACAATTAACTTAAAACAAATATCCACTCACTGTCCTATTTAGGCGACCACGCATACGGTTCTCTTTGTTGAGCAGTAGTTCAGTACATCACCCTGTACACAATTATTCACAAAATAAATACGATTCTAAAATCAATCCTCGTAAAACAACATCTCCATTTTTTCACGGCTTCCACCCAAACTTCACCATTAACACCAATTCATTAATTTCAAGGTTCTATGGCAGAACTGAGAGAAATCCGACGGTGGGATTCTCGTAAATCGACAATCAAAATATCGAACATCAAAAATTCAAAATCAATATTAAACTTCTCCAATTTACACCAAAAATCATATCTACATGTTATACAACTCACAATTAAATTATCTAGCCAAAAATAGGACTTCAAAACCAGCCATACGTGCCGCCGGCCAACTCCGATTCCGGTCACCAAACAACTTTTATAACTGTGACCAAGCTCAGTTTCGAGTCTAAGTATCAAATTTAATTACCTCAAAAACGTAAGGTTGTTCCCGCCGTCGATTCATGGTACTCCGACAAAATTGAAGCTACCCACAAGTATGAATCGAACCATGAAAAAGAGGGCTCCATGATATGGGTGGTGGCGTGGCCGGAAATAAAAAAAATAGCCAGAAAACCCAATCTGCTACAGTAACCTTCTTGGTTACAATTTGTTGTCTATGGTGAATGATTGGATCCAAGGCATGTGTGGATGGAAACCTTGTTTCAAGACGAAGAGATTGATACCAATTTCATGGCTGTAGGTGGCTGAACGAAGCGGCGGTGAGGCCAAGAAGCGACGCTGGCGAGAGAGGAAAAAAAATCTGGAAATTTTCGGGACTTTCCCGAAATAGAAAGTCAACTCGCTATTTATAGACACAAATTCAATATAATTACAAAACTGCCACTGACTTGAAACCCTTATAACTTCTTCATTACAACTCCGATTTTAGCGTGCCACGTGTCACAAACTCGTTTTAACGTTCTCTACAATTTTCATGCAGGAAATTTCCTCAAAAACTAAGCCGAACAAAAAGTTTACTTTTAGAGCCACTAAATGATCAAAATGCAGGTGAAAGTAAAGATTTTATTTGTTTACTATCCAAATGACTAGTAAACGGTAAACTAAGGTATGAGACGTAACACTAAACCCTCCCCCCCCCCCCCCTTTTTATTGTACTTTGTTTTGCGTCTACAATCCACTACCATCCCTAGTCTTCTCGCCACCTTTCTTATCTCTTTCTTTCTTTGTTTTAGTTTGTTTTGTTGCGTGCATTGTTTGGAATACCCTCAATCGCCGGCTTGTAACGATGCTCTACTTACTCTATTCTGCAATCTTTTGCAGGGTTTTAAGTTGACTGCCATTTTTGGCTGATCAAAACCTTTCAACAAAATTGTATCAAAGACAATTTCAAGCAAACTGAAGTAGACTGTTAGAAATACATTTAAAAGAGTAAGGAACCGAGACCTGAAATCAAAAAATAAGTGATACATAAAATCATTTCATCAGTACACCCAGCTCACTCCAGTATTGTCCTGTTTACATGTACAATATCTGCATCCAAAATTGGAATATAGCAGCTTTGACTCCACTCGTTTTCTTAGGCCAACATCAGCACCTTTCACAATCCGGGTAACTGGAGTCCCAAGAATTCTTAATTAAAGCCAATTCTCCTTTTGTTTCTTAGGCCAACATCAGCACCTTCCATATTTCGGGTAACTGGAGTCCCAAGAATCCTTAATTGAAGCCAATTCTCCTTTTGTAACACTTTCTATCAAGTGAGTGATTATTATTCTTCTTGCTGCTGTGTTCGACTAGAAGAAACAGACTCTTTCTCCATTTCTAGTTTTACAGTAAGTTTCCTTCAACAACTAGTTATTTTCCATCTTTTAATCCCAAGTTGCTTGACAATCCTATGAACCCAATTTGAGTTTTGTCTCAGTTCGACTAAATTTCTAAGCAAGAACACTCTATTCTCGAAGTCACTAACTTTACTACTCTTTGATCACACCCAGGTTTGTGTCCCACTTCCCAAGTTATGGAATCAAGCATGACCAGCACCAAGTATTCTTCTGGAATAAAAATCGATATCAAAAATAGAGCCAAGGACCCAAAAACAACTGCTGTGGATTGTAGCTCTGACGTGGCCTCAGTTGCAATCGTCGGTGACCAAAGTCGCTGGATCGAAACTGTTGTAGCTTTCGGGCTTCACTTTGCTATTAAGAAATTTGGTTGAACAATCCAAGTCCATGGTCTGCTTCGCGCCATCGAGATGAAGAGAACACTGTCGGTAAGACGCTTGGAATCGAGTAGAGTGTGGTGGTAAGGTTGGCTCGCCTGCGCGGGTTGACGGGTGGAGAAAATGGGTCGAGGGACTGGAGTGTTCTAGGTTCTCCAATCAAACTTGGGCATATATATATACACATCTCCCACGCAGGGCCGACCCTGTGAGTTAGAGGCTCAAGGCGGGAAAAAATTTGAGGCCCCAAAATAAATGCTCAAACATTACAAAAGAAAACAATATCCCAATTTCAAAGTATCACTCAAATATGACTCGTCTTGCATTTTTAGATGCAAAGGTACTAATCAAATTTACATAATCAAGTTTTCCAACAATATCTTTTTCAATAGATATCATAGCCAAACCACTCAATCTCTCTTGTGACATAGTAGACCGAAGGTAAGATTTGATCAATTTCAACTTTGAAAAACTTCTTTCTACAGAGGCAACTGTGACTGGTATAGTTAGCAAAATCCTATAAGCAATCCAAGCATTTGGATAACAGTCATCAACTTCTTTTATATAATTCAACACATCAATAGCTCTTTTTGTTTCACATGGTCAGTTACATGGTCAGTTACATGACCAGTTACATGACCACTCACAGTTACTTGGTCAGTTACGTGACCAGTTACAGTTACTTGGTCAGTGACATGGTCAGTTACGTGACCAGTTACATGACCAGTTACATGACCAGTTACTTGGTCAGTTACATGGTCAGTTACGTGACCAGTTACATGATCATCAGCTTGCTCAAAACATCATGCTCATTAACTGATTATATTAAATTTGAATGAAATTGTGCTAACCTGGTTTTGAATGAAGAAATAGCTTGATCAACTATGTAGAGAAAATAGTTGACTTTAAAGGATTCTGCAGCTGATTGTGTCACCGCTTCGCTAGAGCTTTCACCAAATTGTCTCTTTTTGTGAATTGTCCGTTTTTCCATGAATACCGATTCAATCCCCATCTCACTTGCAATCTCTTTAGCTTCAATCAAGGACTCCTCAAATCCAGTTTCTCTAAACTTTTGAAGAAAGGAAAGAAGACTTTCCAATTCTTTGATCGCAGTATCAACATGCATATCTTCAGTTTGCATAACTTTGCTGACATTGTTAACAGCATGTAACAATTCATACCATATAATCATACCGAACAAGAACTCAAAATTCTGAAGATTATATGTTGCTAAAGTCTCAGCATCACTTTTTGTCTTGACATCTTCTTTACTATTCACCAAGTGAATCCAAGCTTCTCTTATTTCTGGAGCTTGATACCTTATTGCTTTAACACTCTCCACACAACTTTCCCAATGAGTTTCTGATAATGGCTTAACGGTAAGACCTATCACATGCTTTGTAAAAACCTGCC
>BDJD01000784.1:18518-89235 GCA_002564525.1 Rosa multiflora | reverse complement strand
GATCTCTTTACCGCTAGATTTGCAGATTGTCACTTTGATGAGACAGTCTTCCCGCCGTTAGGGGGAGATAAGAACGTCACCATTCCTGATGAATGGCGTGAACTAACATGAAATTTCCCCACTATGTTTCATCATGATCCCCGAACCGCAAGAAAGTACTGAAGTGCAGACAATTCTAGATCTATAGAGTATAGAATACAATATGCCAGACAGTTTCTCTTATCTAGCTAAAGTGACGAGATCATATATACCTGCTGCAAATGTGCCTGCAAGGATAGACGTCCCTGTAGGATGTGTCGTCCCAGATGGATGAGGTACGACCATGGCGGCTAACCAGTCATATGTCCCTGCCCAGAAGCGAGGTAGACCATCAGGTTTGAAGGATTCTTATCCCCAGAAGAGGGTAAACTTGGCACAAACGAATCCTCTTAACATCGCAATCTCAAACCGATCCATCTCATGAGACAAATCCGGATTATGGGTCTGTCCTAGAAGAGACGACGTTGGGAGACGCTCTAACATTTGAACCCACTCCCGAGAATAGAGAAATCTTGGTAAATTTAGTGAGATTTGGAATCGAGTTGAGATTGTCATCGATGATATATTAGTATTTGCGGTGGCCACCGAATCTATAATATGCGATGACCACGAACCTTGCTTTGTTGATCAATATCAACGAAAAGACGACTGGCTAACAAGGAAATAAGCAACCCAGGTCAAATTGGATTCTTTAACAAAGAGAAAGGTGTTTGGACCTGTTGTTCCTACACCTCTCCATGTTAAACCCATAGAATTTAAATGGGTATTTGTAAGGAAGCGTAATGAGAAAAACGAGATTGTAAACACCCATCGGCATCCAACAGTCTTCTTTCCAGCAGGCATAGTCACAATATCCCTGGTCGAGTTTTTTTACAAAGCCTCTAGTTCTTCATTCATTTCTTGAGTCCACTTTGGATTTGCCAAAGCATCCTGTACACTACTAGGAATAGATACAGTGGATAATTGATCAACAACAAGTGCATGTGACCCGGACAACCTATGGTTAGACAAATAATTAGCTATAGGATACTTAGCTTTGGTTTTGATGTCTGGTTCATATTTTTTCTTAGGAATACCCTTGGTAGCCCTTTATGATCTCCTAGACTCAATATTACCTACCCCAGATGACTCGTTTGAAATTAAAGGTACCTGAGAAGGAACATTTGCAGCGGATTATTCAGTTGACGATGTAGAGAGGGGGAAGAACTCTGATAGATGAGGACTCTGAATATTATGTTCAGTGGGTGCATTATAGCCGGGCTGATGAATGAACACGTCGTTAGTTTGTGATGCTCCATATTTCCCAGAATGCATTAATGCATCATCATGACCTTCAAGTTGCGTGTCGGTTTTCTGGTGTACATGGTCCCTGTTTGACAAGTCAAGCCCACTTTGGGGCTGCACAGTAACAGGTTGGTGTGTTGGACCTGCCCTTTCTGACAAATCATGAAATTGACTTGCAGCATTGGGAGTTTTTAGTGTGTTGCATGGTTGACTGGAGCCCATTGAACGACTGGAGCAAAGCCATCGGCTTGGAGACTCAAAAAACTGCCCATCCGAGGGACCCACTGGTCCACCGACATGTCTACATCCCATCAGACCACCATCCTCACCTGTGGACCCCACGGTCCGGTCAACACCTCCATCTGAGTACTCCACCTCCACGGGTCCACCGATTGGTTCAGTACCCAATTCTCCGAATTCTTTTTCGGTTGCCATCTCAACATCTATGTCATTTTACACTGATATTGGAGAGTTTCCGACTCCAAATTTTAACTCCAAAGCCTCTAAATCTTCGAATTCTTCAAATGCAAATAAATCTCGAGCATTTCCTTCATAGTTGCTCTCCCCCTGAAGGGAAGACTCTGAAACTCCCCCTGAATAATATGGCTCAGATTCGCGAAACACAACATCAAGAGAAACATACAGAGTGCTAGTAAGAGGATCATAGCAACGATAACCCTTTTGGAATTTGGCATAACCAACAAAGATACACTTACGGGCACGGGGATCAAGCTTGCTACGTTGAGGCTTGGGAATATGAACATAGACTATGCATCCAAACACGCGAGGTTCAAGATTGGGTAGCGACAGAAGTGACTGAAGTTTCTGAAGTTTCTGCTGAGGATTTTGAAATTCAATTACCCGAGAAGGAGTACGATTAATGACGTAGGCGACAGACTTCACAGCTTCTCCCCAATATTCACGAGGTACATGCATGCCAAACAAAGAAGCACGAACAACTCAAGTAACTGTCGATTCTTCCTTTCTGCCAATCCATTCTGTTGAGGAGTATATGAGTTTGAAGTTTGATGGCGAATTCCATGAGATTGCATAAACTCCTGCATAAGGCCATTAACATATTCACCACCATTGTCAGACTGGAAAATACGAATAGACTGTTGGTATTGTGTGGACACCATCTTATGAAAATCTTGGAACATGGGACATACATCACTCTTGTTCTTTAACAGAGATACCTAAGTCATACGAGTGCAATCATCAATAAAAGTCACATAATACATAGCTCCAGAAAGAGAAGGGATCTTGGCAAGACCCTAGACATCAGAATGAATCTTCATAAATGGAATGGGACTTTTATTAAGACTAGGTGAATACGAAATTCTATGGCTCTTAGCCAATTCACATACATCACAACAAAAATCTGAATCACTGACAACCGAGAATAAATGAGGTTGTAGTTTCCTGAGATAACTAAAAGATAAATGACCCAAACGACGAAGCCATAGCCACACTGTTTCCCTAGCGCTCTCTACTCCATTGACATGATTTACTTGTCCTAACAACTGTTGTTCGCCACTCTCTGTCAGATCCAAGTAGTAGAGTTTCCCCCTTCTAACACCATAACCAAGAATCCGCCGAGTCAGAATGTCCTGAAACACACAGAAAGAGGGATAAAAGGTCACAATACAGGCTAGTGCTAGAATAATTTGGCCAACAGAGAGGAGATTATATGCCAATGAAGGAACAACTAACACAGAATCAAGGGTTAATGTATTAGAGAGAACAACAGAACCTTCTCCGATAACCGGAGTTGGAGTACCATCAGCAGTAGAAACAATATTTTGAGAGGAGGGTTTCATCTTTTGTAACAGACTAGGATCATTAATCATATGGACAGATGCACCTGTATCAATTATCCAAGAACTATTCATAGATATCTTACCCTTCATACCTGACCGTGCTATATTAGCGGAGGCATTAGATGGCTGCGTTTCCTCTGTAGTAGCCACGACAGCTTTTCCAAAGTTTTTTTCTCGGTTTCTTGGTGAAATCCCACCAATCAGGGTAGCTAATCACTTCATAACATCGTTGCTTGCTATGACCCAAATCTCCACACACTGGACACTTTGTATTTGCATATGGATTTGTTTTACTCTAAGGGTGGCGTTGTGGAGGAATTGAGAAGCCTGGGGGAGGACCCTATTTGCGTTGGACAGCCATGGCAGAGGATTTAGAGGCGTGTCCCATTGCCTGCCTCTCAGAATGCACCTTCCGAACATATGCATAACTTTGCTCCAAGTCGAATTTTGGGTCTTTGCGTAGAATCTCACCACGGACTTGATCATAATCTGAATCAAGTCCACTAAGAAACATGTGAACTCGCATTCGTGCCATGGCAATGGTCTCTTGAACAACTGCAGCCACTGTGTTATTTTGAGAGGCCATACGCTGATCAATTTCCTGAAACATTCCCACCAATTCATTGTAGTATGTAGGAAGAGTCCGGCCATTCTGTTATTCTCCAAAGCACTTCTTGTTTAATTCAAAAATCCTAGTTTCATTAGAATCATCATAAAAAGTCTTCTCAATAGCTTCCCACACATCTTTGGCAGTTGGAAGTCAGATATACCGATTCATGAGTGATGGCTCCATGGAATCAATTAACCAACTCTTCACTTTTTCGTTCTCTGTGGTCCAAACTTCAAATTCAGCAGAATCTACATTTGGTGCAACTCTAGCTCCAGTAAGATAGCCAACCTTTCCTCGTGCTCCGATCCTCATCTTCATAAGAGGATCCCATATGGTGTAGTTGGATTCGTTCAAGGCAACGCCAGTTGGAAACGCTGAGTTATCTTGAGATGTGGTATGATAATGCATGGTTAATAATTGGAGGCATGTTGTGGAGTGCAAGGGTGGTAGCATCGTCCTCCATTTAGCAGAAATAAGGGTCTGTACGAAATCAAAAAAGGAGGACTGTAGGGACTGTAGCCGCGCAGCAAGGCTTGAACAATTATGCAGCGACTTGGCTTGGCTTGTGGCTTGTCGGCTAGGCCTAGACAATTATGAAGGATGCATGTGGTGGTATATAGTCCCCACGTGATGTTGCAGATGCTACTGGTTCCAAAGTGATTTTGCGGCTTCCAAGGTTGTCCCCACGTGATGTTGCAGCTTCCAAGTTTGTCTGGGTCAATTTCGAATGGACTTGTGATGGTGGAAAAATCAATTTGATCAGGTGGTTCGTAAAAATTCTTCGAGATGCAGGTTTCGGGTTTCAGAGGAATACAGTGCAGGAATTAAGCCTGCTCTAATACCAAGTAGAAAATAAGAATTCAATGGGTTTCGAATTGTTTTGATATATTATTCATCTCCAAAATAGGAGGTATATAAAGAGATACAAGAGTAGTCCTAATAGGAAAACATCTCCTACAATTATACAGAAAACGTAATCTACATCTACAAGAAAAGTAAATATTTACAGAATATTCTACAGCATTAGCATACAAGTATACTTACTTTTCATAGCTAGACACAAAAACACACACACATATATAGCTACAATTAATGTGTTGAGTTAGTGAAAAAGGAAAGTTCTTAATCAACCCTCAGGACTTAATTTACTAACAGGCATAAGATGTCTATAGATTATGTATTAGTTCTGTATATATATCTGCCATTGGTTCATTATAAACAAAAGAGAAACTGTAGCATACAGAAAAGGGACAAAGTTTGTACTAGCTTTTTAAGATGGTGTTTAGGGGCTGTACACGTTACTATTTTGTACCCTAGGTGGTGGTTGAGTCCGCTTGTTCATATGTCGCTGGATGTTGCCAAACTGCGCATTTTGAGGTTCATCTGCTGGGCTGCTGGCTACCGGTTGCGGTGTTCCGTGCCCCTCATTGGGATCCTCGAGCTCGTGTTCGACTACTGCATTCCCTTCATCACCAACGAATTGTTGCACTACCAAAACCGATGCGGTTGTTGCGAAGTCGGAAGACGCAAGCAAATCCCCAATTGCACCTAGTTCCGGGCACTCACTCCAATCGGTTAGCCCCGCCGTTAATGGCGATATTATGCCTTGTCCTCTGCCGACTATAAATAGGTCATGCACGCTGTCCATTGACCTTACCACCGCCACCGTCTCCTCTCCATTGTTCACCTCCTTCTCCAGGTACACAATTGATTCGTCGTTCATATTTTGTGTCCTAAACTCATTTATCAACTTCTCGTCGAGTTTCTTCTCCCACCCCACGTCCGTTTCGACACACAATATCTTTGAATTGTTGTTGCCGTTGTTTGCGGCATCAGGATCGGGTTTCACTATTCCTACCGGCTCCGCGACGTCCGGCCCGGGAACAAAACGCATGACTGCAAGAGTTATTCCTGGATGTTCAGACATCCTCCATGCATATGACAACGCCTCTCGGTCGTCCGGTCCACCGAAGAAAAGTACCACTATATTGTGAGATGCCTGCAAGGGTCGAACCAATTTTTTTCTAAGAAAGAGGCAGTTAATATTAGTTTAAAAACAATTGCGCTCATGGAACTAAAACATGCCAAGTACTTATAAAATTTAGGTTATTATGAATCGGATAATAGTTGAGCTATATTGGCTCAATCCAAAGTAACCTGGACCAAAGTACCATCCACTAGCTTTTGGTCTTTCAATAAGCTATATTGGCTATAACAAAGATACTCAACATACCTGGTTTGCAGCCACGCGATTGGAGCCATTGAGACCTCTATCCACTAGAATTCCGACTGAGCATGGCGCATTTGCTAATACATTTTGGTTCATTGTTCTAAAAGCCGGGTTCATGGATTCCATTCCTCCATCCACTGTTTGCTGTTTGTGGAAAGGAAGAATTAAAAAGGCAACACGTTTGTCCTCTGCCAAGTTGCAAATGTCTTCGTGCATTGTAGAGTATGGTGAGATTGCAGTCAAGGGCTGCACCGAGACACAACCGGCATGCTGCTCGTAGTTCTCGAACGCATTTATGATGTGGTCAGACTGAGCTTGGGTTCGATTGAGCGCCGGCCTACCAGATTTCCGAGTGTTATGAACAATGAGCATTGCAGATGCACGGCCACTGAGCTCAACTAAATGGAGTACGTAGACGCACAAAGGAGATCGCTTTGTGGGGTAAGAGGCTTCTAAAAGGTTGATCATTGTAGGCACATTTCGAGGTGTGTGGACACAAACAAGTACTCGTAACTCCGCATCGGGTTTCGACCTTTGAATCGTTCTTCGTTTGTAAGGTATAGACCTTCTTGCCGGCTTGTAAACTGTTGTTACTATTGGTGTAATGATTCCAGTCATAACAACAGCTACAATCACCATAATTGCAAAGGCCTCATCGTCTAGAACCTTCTGGTCTTTGCCGACATTGAGGACAATCAATTCGACGAGGCCTTTTGTGTTCATGAGCAGTCCTAGAGTGAACCCTTCGTCAAATGGCATCTGGTAAAAGAGGCAGACAATGACTGTACCGGCTATTTTTCCGATGCAAGAGAGAAAGATAACGAGTATAAGAAGGCCCCAGGTTCCAATTCCTTCGATCGTAGTAATATTGGTTCTAAGTCCGCTAATGGCAAAGAAAAGAGGGAGCAGAAGCCCCGAAACAAAATCTTCGAGCTTCTCGATCAGAGTGACGCCAAGTGGTCCATTAGGGATGACTAAACCAAACACGAAAGCCCCAAAAACGGAATGTGTTCCTATGGCGTCAGTAACAAATCCGGAGATCATGACCCCGGTGAGAATAAGGCAAATGTAGAACTCGCTAAAGGATTCTCCTTCTGGAGTTCTTCGGATAATCCAGCACACTGCAGGTCGGACCACGAATATGCAAAAGCAAACAAAGGCAATGCTAGACAAAACAACATAGAGGGAAGCCAGCGAAGTGGAGTCATTTTCCGCCAAGGCAATGGCCAGAGCTAAGAGACCCCAAGCGAACATGTCGTTTACCAGTGCCGAGGATAAAGCAATCCTGCCGAGCTCGGTGTTGACGAGCTTGAGCTCGGCCAGGACTCGAGCAAGGACCGGGAAGGCGGTGACGGAGAGGGCAACGCCGAGGAAGAGAATGAAGGTACCTTGGTTCATTGATTTTCCTCTATCGTGGATGAGGAACGAAAAGGCGGCACCAATGGCGAAGGGGAGGATCATGCCGGCAACAGCAATAATAACGGCTCTTTTGCCCATGCGGCGAATAACGGAAATGTCCATCTCCAAGCCGACCAAGAAGAGGAAGTAGAGGAGACCCACATTTGCCATGGTCTCGATCACCATCACACTTCTCATGGGGAATATTGTGTCGGCGAATGGTTTATACTGTCCAAGCACCGATGGACCCAATAACACTCCACCCTGCAATAGTACTAGAGAACATTAGTACGTCATATATTGATGTACGTCGACCTTGATCAACATAAAGTAGTTATGAAAGTTGAAGGTCTATATCAAATTTCAAATATGACGGGATGTAGATCAACTTCAAGTTTGAGGTTCCCTGACCCTCGATATCCATAAACCCTATGCAACAATACTAAAATTTGAACCACCAACTACAATTATAATCATAGTATCAAAAAAACTACAATTATAATCAATTAGATATAGAATTTGCGTGGTCTACAAGCTAGAAATTCAAAATAATTACTCAATGTTGACCCATTTGTGACTAACCTAGCTACTTAAAATATAAATTACAAAAACACCTAAAATTGTAATTACTTTATTAGTAACAATAGAAAATTGAGAAAAATTAGTACCTTTATTATCTAAATCTGTTTATCACCTCAAAAATAGGTTTCAACTTGATGCATGTATGCGTTTGATGGAAATGAAATGATTTTGCTTGAAGATAATTAATTGACTAATTCGTTGGTAATATATATATGTATGTATGTATGTATGTATATGAAGTGTGATATGCTCATCAAAGAAGTTGATAATAATTACCATGATTTCTGCGATGACACGAGGTTGCCGAAAGGGTTTGAGAAGGAGGACGAGAACGCGAGTGGTGACGACGACCAGAGTCAACTGCAAGATGAAAAGAGGGAGGGAATAGTCTAAAGGGTTATCTCCCTGCCAAATACCATTGGTGGTTATCATGGTTGGGGCATAGCATACTATTGAAGTATCTGATGCATTAGTCATATTAGTCCCGTTGGCCGATGTCGCGTTCGCCATGGTTAGCTAATTTCTGCGTACCACTTCGTTTAATCTTCACCGGTTTATGTCACTACTGCCACCACCGCAAAAAAAGAGATAACAAGGAAGGGCAGGCGGCCGTTAGCTTCTTCTTACTTTCTTAATCAACGTAATGGAATTGACCTGAACATCAAAAAGAGTGTTCCTGCTTGCAAGGAAAAATGATATGAACATAGGTTTCTGTTGATTGCGTCTTTTAGACGCAGAGATTGAAAGGGAGAGAAAAATCTACAAAGTATCTTGAAGGAAATGATGGAGAAATGAATGAGATCGAAGGGAGAAGGCCAGCTCAGTTTTTGATGGATATCCACCCCATTTGGAGGTTATTCTATCTTAGGTCTACATATGGTTACTTTCCAGTTTGCCTATTTTAGATAGAATGTTCTTCCCCATCCTATATACGTGCAAAAGACATTGATAGCTCGTTAGTTTAAGAATTTTGTGAATTTGTTAAAGGTAATTCATTCATTACTTCTCATAGCAATGATTGTTTTTCTTGAAGAATATGTTTCAATCCAGAAGTGGTCTGAAACACATATGTACGTGCATGATTAATGTTTTTCTAATATGGACGAGTTTTAATTGAACTCAATCATATATGTGATTTATGGAACTGCATTTTATATGATTGATTTGGTTTTTTTTTTTTTCCTTTTAATAAAAGAGTTCATATCATTTATATGACTTTGAATCATGGGTAAGAATAATACAAAAAACAACTATTCTTTTTAGACAATACGAGAGTTGAGTAGTCTATGCTAACAAAACACCTCACCTCGTAGACAATCTAATCTACATGACTCCATACGCCGAGCACACCATTATGGTATGATGAAATCAAGTACTTCTATAAAGGCTTCTAGAGGAGCTTCTCCTAGTATTTACTAGATAAGATTTAAAAAAAAAAACACAAACAAACATACTGCATAGGCTAGGTCGAGGCCCACTAAACAATTAACAATCCCCAAACAAGAGAAGGGTTTATATATTGGAAAATAAACAACTAGAATAAAAGCTAAGAAAAGGCATCAGCCCAAAATCTATGGGAAGCTCAGCCCAAAAGCATCAACAGCTGGCCCAACTTAGCCCAGCCTCTACCACAACTGCACAGGAAACTCGAACCCAATGATAGTCATCACAATTTAGCCTCTAAGCCAAGCGATCCCAAGCCAAGAAAACTCGCCGTAGACCTACCACTCATTTGGTAGCATCACCACAGCATCATCGTAACCAAGGTCGGAGCCGACACCGGGCCACCACCGAACTAGCGACGCTAGAAAGAGAGAAGAGGCTTGTGCAGCTATGGGAGAGAAAAAACTGGTTATTATCACAAATGGTACATGAACTATACCTCAATCTTATCAATGGTACCTGAACTTCAATTTTGATCACAACCAGTACCCAAACTTTTAGATTTCATTTTAAATGGTACCTAGAGCCACCTCCGGTCAATATTCCGACTAAAAACGGCATGTGAGGCTATCATAGTGATGATTTTTGATGATTTCAAGGGTTGCGATCATATATAGTGATGATTTTTTGGTAATAGACTAGCCTTGAACTTGAATTTTTTTTTATATATTATTTTTTTTAGATTTGGCTTTTTTGGCCGTAATAGTGAGCAAAGGTGGCCTTAGGTACCATTTAAAATGAAGTCGAAAAGTTCGGGTACTGGTTGTGATCAAAATTGAAGTTCAGGTACCATCGATAAAATAGAGGATAAGTTCATGTACCATTTGTGATAATAACCCTTTTTTCTTTTTTTCTTTTTCCCCTAACAAGCATTGCTTGAGGAGTTATGACCTAGATATTTTTTTTTTTTTTAGGAATATTACTTTTCTAATAGAAGTTGATTTAGTAAATAACTTTTAGTTAACTCTAGCTATTTTAGGGGAGTCCCTTTTTGAATATATATTGGAGAAAAATTATTTTTCTTGTTCATGCTTTGAAAAAAGAAAAGAAAAAAGTATGTACTTTCACACATTGAAAAGTTTTACATAGAGTTCTTGTTAATTTACTTGTTCCATGTTGAAGTGATCTAACAAGTCAAATAATCTCCTTCACATCAGACATCTCATTGTGCATGTTAATTATAGTGTCCCACAAAACCAGTTGGCAGTTTAAGACATTCAAATTGAAGTCTGAAGGGCTCGATTGTTGAGGTTAGTACTTGATAGGAGCATTTTATGCCATATTTATATGGTTCATGACTATATCAATCTTTGTTAGTTTCTTATATTTTCTCTTTATTGATTTACTTTTATGTTTATTAGGTTTTTCGGAGCAAATATACAAATAAGAGATAATATGAAGGAAAGATGAGTAAATAAGGAAAATCTTGGAATCTAGACCCGAGCAGGAGACCTTGATGGATCTAGCAGCCCAATCTATGGAGATGACACAACAAATTGAGAAAATATTTAGAAAATATTAGTGGTGACATGGCTTATTCTCATTGGACAAAGTGATGTAGAGAAATCCTACACAATGACAAAAACCTCAACAGACTACACTTTTCACACAACGAAAAAAAAAAAAAAATCGTTGTGTGTTGATGGAAATTGCTTCATACAACACGTTTAAGAAACTTACGTTGTGCAAGATGTTACAATTCAGAATTTTTTAGATAGAAGAATATTGCACAACGTACAGTTATAAAGAATGTACGTTGTCTGAATGAAAAAAAAAAAAGTGGGCTATTTTCCCTCTACCTTTACTCATATTTGGCTCCAATTTCAGACTCAGATGCATTGCCAAAGTACTACTTTGTACAACATAATACTTATATGTGTTGTAGGATTGGAACTTGGAAATTGTCACACAATATGCAATTTAATTGTGTTGTCTAATTGAAGAGATTATATTGGAAACATTTAATGTGCCCCAAAATGAGTTTCATTCCCCCCGAAACGACCAAATTTTGGCAAATGATTTGTAAGCTCGTACAACAGAATGACATATTTCTGTTGTGTGGATTTGAAAGCCATCCTAGCGCCAAAAATGAGTTTGTGCTTGCACATATTAGGCGGGAGTTTGCAATTTTTGGTCCCTCAGCTGAAGTAGACAATCAGACCACACAACATCATTTATGCGTTGTCTGAGTTTATTATAAAAAATTGAAAACAACTTAATGCTCCTTGTCTTCCCACATGAGGGTAAACATATTACACTCAGCCGTTTTCTAACACAGAGCAAAACACTTGGTCGACTTCTTGGAGGAAAACACCGGTACCATCTTCTTCTCGATCAAAACTCATCTTCACAAAACACCATCACCATCTTCGCAAAACACCATCTTTTAACCATCTTCTTCTCAAAATCTGTCTTCGCAAAACATCATCATCATCTTTACAAAACCCAACTTAGCCATCACCATCTTCGCAAAACATCGATTCAAGTTGAAGATGAGGAGAACGAAAATGGGGTTCTTCTGGGCTACTAGATTAGATTAGGGTTCTTCGATCTTGAGGTTTACAACGTCGATTTGGAGATGTGTGCTACTCAATTTGGGGCTTTCATGGCTACTCGATTTGGGGTTTTTACGGCTCTTTGTCCTCTCTTCGCAATCGCACTCGTCGTCTCACTCATGCTTCTGGTAACTATTCCTCTTAAATTTGTTCAACATTTAATTCTTTTTCACCTGGGGAATTATGAAGTTGAATGAAAGATCTAGGTATGTGACAATTCTAGTAATTTTTGATTTCTGGGCATGGATCTACATGTTGGTATCTGGCACAAAAGCTATATATCTCATTAGCCTCATAATCACCAGTTTCCAACAAACGACAACGTAGAAGAAGATAACCAAATCCCAAGACTCTGCAATTTGCTCACTCTTACTCTCATTCTCTCACTCCAATGGAAGCTCTGGGATTTCCGTCTCTAAATACTCACACCATTTCGTGCTCTAGTCTTCAAAAACGAAAACCCACCAAATTACCATATGAAACAAACCATTTTTCAAGCTCTTCTTCAAAACCAAAAGGACCCTCTTACAGATTCCACCATTTTATAAGGAAATTCTCAACCTTTTTTTATGTTCTGGTTACTGGGTTTCTCTTCTTGTATAAGTTTTCTTGTCTATTTTCTAACTTGGTTTGTTTCCAATTCATCATAGGAGTGCTATAAGAATGCAAGCTGACAACGAAGAATTGGAGTTAAAGCAAATGAGAGATATGGCTACTGCAAAAAAAAATGGTATGTTGCTATGGAACTGAGAGTGAAAGAGAGAGACTTGCTCTTTTACTTTACAGATTATAATGTTTTATGTTGCATTTAGATATATTATTGTGGTTAGTTTGGAGTTTTAGCTGTTTGATATAAATTAGGGACGAAAAGATTAAACCTTTAACACCAAGGGAAGCTGGGTATGCAATTCTGCTATCTAAGTTCTAACAAAACCCTTCTTGATGTTAATTCTTCCCTCTACAGAACACAAAAAGGTAGACACAGCTTCATATAATATAATGTTTCCTTTCTATATTTGTTATTGTGACACCAATTGAAATTGCCCGAACACAACACGCTTCAATTAAGCATATTTAACTACATCACCAACTCCATAGTATGCTTTATGTTTCTTTTCCAATGTTCTGGACATTGGCTCTTGTCATTTTGCCATTTAATTCCCATTTTAAAATGAAGCTGCAGCATGATATAGTTTATAGAGTAGGGCTTAATTATATATGAAGTTTTGTCTTCATGTGGCTTGATCACTTTCCACCGCCAAAACTTGTCAACAAAAGACATGACCACAAGGAGATGACTTTGTTGCTGCATGTTTGGAACACCACCACTTGGTCTGCTTGATTTATTCCACCGCTTGTCCTTTTTTATCTTATGGTACAGTAGAGATTTAAGTATGATGTGTGATTTTCTGCTGCTACCAGTGCCTACATTGGTTTAGTGTGCAAACTTTTATTGTCGCAAAGTCTGTAGTTGAGAAGATACACAATCTTGTGTAATCTTGTTGGTGTTTGTCTGCATGTGTAGTGCATATTCTGTAAGTTTTTCATTTGTAAGAAAACTATAAGTTTATTCATGAGAATCTGCAAAATGGGGCTATTAGTTTGTCTACTTAACAACCAAACATTTGATCATGCCTTGGAGAAGGGTATTCTTTTTGCGGTTGGCAATACTCTTGTTTGTGACAAACTTGATGAGGCTAAGCGCCTAAGCTGGAGTGGTGAGAGGTTCAAAGGTATTGAGTTCTACTTTGTTATTGATAAGTATTCTGTGTCGGACATGTTTATATTTAGCTGGATATCTAACTTTTTTTGTCTACCCCTCTTAAATTAGTTGTAACTATTGATGGAATTATGCTATGAAAATCTGGCACAATGACTAGAGGTGCCAGTGGAGGAATGGAAGCTAGACCAAAACAATGGGATGATAAATAAGTTGAAGGTTGGTTTTGACTTTGTTTTTTGCCTTATTTTCTATCATATAGGAATTGCATCCATTTTAATAAGTGTGTGTGTGTACCTTGCATAGAATCTTTTTACTGACATAAACATGCTAGTCTTGTTATGCATTCAATGATTTGTGTAATTTTGGTGGATGATAAATATGCAGAGTGTGTGCTGCATATTTGCTGGCCCTTTACTATCATATAAGAACTGCATCCATTAGTACATGTGTGTGTACCTTGCATAGAATCTTGTTACTAACCTAAATAAGCTATTCTTGTTATGCTTTCAATGATTTGTGTACTAGTTTGCTAATTTTGATTGTTTGGCAATAAATGATTTCAAGCTATTGATCAGTCACTAAAGTGTTTCCTGGTAGGAGACTTGTGCTGATTAATTAGCCAACCTGCCACTCAATTCTCTTTTATTAGCACGATATTTGTTTGGTTGCCTATATTTGGGTTGTAGGGCATCTTGAATGTCCTGCTAATTAACTTTTCTTTGGCTTGACACAGATCTTGTTAAGGTTCTGAGTGTGTGTATCATTCCGTTCATGAAAGTACTAGCATACTTGTGCTCTTATCTGCCCCTTACATTCAATGTTCACTGTTTTCGCTGTTTGTTTTTGTTTATGATTCGCTGTTTGTTTTTGTTTCTGGTTTTGGTAGAATGCTGTGGCATATATCTTCCGGCCTAGTGGTACATTTTTCATACCTCTGTTTTTGAATTCTCCAATTGTAACACCACTTCTCAAAAAGCTTAAAGCACATATACTTATTTTTGTATGAATGTACAGCTACACCACAAGTCCGTTATATGATGCAAGAGATCATGTTCTATATACGGTAATCTATGAATGTAATAATTTTCGTTATAGACTAATGTATTTATATGTTGTTTCTAGTATTTGTTCATTGCTCTCTTTTGTTTGTAATTTTCGTGTTCCTATGTTCTTAAGTCATGATTGATATTTAGACATTGTTTAACTTTCTCACCTTTGTTTGGTCAGGTCACCAACACGTTTGACCACGTACTGGTACACATATGGTGTTTCTCAAGTAAGCTTCTATGATGATTGTTTCTTCAGTTTCCTTACACGTATGAGCTAGGTTGTAATTTTAAGTCTGGGGTTGAATGTCTTCTTATAACACTTTAAATATGATATAACAAAGCTAAGTTATGTGTTATTTAAAAGATATAACACAGACGGTTTTGGTTATGTCTCTTTAATTAGGATCATTACCATGCCTTAAGAGTATAAGCCCTGTCAATCTGATAGTTTTTTTCTTTCTTATTTGCAGGTATTATATGGGCGAGTCTTTGACCACCAGAACTTGCATTGCCGTGTACCAGAGGTAGAAAATATATATTAAGTTCTTTATATATATGTGCTCTCCCCCCAATGCTTCGATAAGAAGTATAGTTGCTGAAACCCAATGACTTGCTGTAAATTTTTGTTATTAGGTACCTCTATGATCAGTTGAAGGCATATAAAATGGTGGACATGGTTGCATTTGTTGACCCTTCACTTATTGGTGTTGTGGGCTGTGGGAATGGAATTGTCAAAAGATAGGCTTGTTGTTGGTCCTTTTTTGCTAAGGAAAGCATCCTTTTTTGTGCTTCTCTGTTGGTACATTGTCATGCACCATATGTTGCATGTTTTGGAACGATAGATATATATGTATTAGCTTTTTGATGTGTTAAGTGGATGGGCATGCACTAGAATGTTTTTCTTGTTTAAAATGTTGGGCTCAATGATTAGTGGTTTGCAATGTTTATATTTGATGGTTTGCAATTTTTATATTTGGTATGTAAATGGATCAAATGCACAATTTAATTCAGGAATGGGATATGTTCAAATAATCAGACAACAGAACAGATACAATGATAACTGCCCGTTGTCTGATGGCCCAAAATGAGGACAAATTACACTACAATCATTCATATCACACATTGGTTTTTAACAAATCACTGTCTTCTAATCTACACTCACACAACAGAAGAAATTAAACTCTGTTGTTGCAAAGTTAATCAAACAACAGAAGAAATTCAATTATGTTGTTCCAAAGTTAATCAGACAGCAGATATAGTTCAAGAACTTAAGTTTGAATATTAGTCAGACAACACACAAAATAAAAGTCTGTTGTCTGAGAAGCTCAACATACAACAGCTTCAAAACTAGCACTGTTGTCTGAAGGCAGCGCCGCAACTGCCGCGCAACTACGCCTGGCATCTGCCGAGTATCACACAACACGTTTAACACATACACGTTGTCTGTATTTTTCTCAGACAACTATGTTCCACCGTTGTCTGAATTTTCAACAGACAGTGGCTCGGTCTACAACGGTGGCACTGCAAATCAAACAACCGTTTTCTTCCGTCGTCTGATAAAGATTTTAGCATAGTGCTAGTTCAATCAAATAATCAAGAAGTTGGTTTTCTTTACACCTCAAGGAATCTTAAACCAAAGAGAAATGAAAGAGGACTAAAGAGCACAATAAAAAGGCTAGAAAAGCAAACGAGAAGACTCTTACGCGCGAGATTCAAACAGAGAACCCAAGCACAAGAATATGAACAGAGCGATTTTAGACTAGTCGAATCCATTTTTAGACTAGTCGAATTCCAGCGATTTTAAACTCCAATTTTAGGATTTTTCTGTTTTCTTTCTTATGAACCTTTGTGAGCTTTCAATCCAAACCATGTGTAACTAAACATCTAGGTTAGGAGCTGTTGAAAACCCTAGACATGATTTCAATAGCTTTGTGATACTTGATTATTTTCTATATTTATTGGATGAATTTTTGTTATGGTTTCTAATTAATGATTCTCATATTTGTTTTCTATGAAGGCCTACGTAGAAGTATGTTCTAGGATCTATTGTTTTAAGCATGTACACGACCACCTAATTAATGCAAGTTTAATATGAAACAACCAAGGAACTAGCCCTCTTTGTGGAAGCCAATTTCTAGGTAATCTAGTGACAACACCCTTCATTAGATATCTTTTTGTGTTCATATACTCTTCTTACTTAATGAGTATTGCATCTTAGGTATATGATAATACCCTTCTTTACCATTTTGTTGCATCAAGTTATGGTAATAACATCCTTCACATAACATGCCAACTAAGAGAGTATCTAATATAATTTTGACCTTAAAATCCTAGGCTTAATCATGGACATAGTCTTCCAATTGCATGGAATTGAGTTAAGTGCATTGCTATTGATTGATTGTTCAGAGGTGTAGACATTCCCTAGCTCTTTTCTTTGATTGATTTCTCACAACGTGTTTTGATATTGCTTTCATTCTTGTTCTTAATTATTTATTTTTGTAACCAATCTAAAATCAAATCTTTTGTGAAACATTTAGATCCAATAATCCTCTGTGGGGGACCTGACTTCCCTAAACTACAAGTTACATTAATAATTGATAGTAGGAAAATAGTTGGCTATTAATTTAACCAATCAGTACTACTCAATCTAATGAGAGAAGTCGAAGCATATCGAGAAGTGGTGAGCAAATTGGTGAAGGTTTTCAACGGCTTGAATAAGTCTAGTTATAGGTAACTGAGGCAAACGTTCTCCATGTTGGTTGTAGGGGTGGCCAGAACCCTGAAAAATCAGTTCGAACGATCAATTCAGTCTGGTTCAGTCTAGATTTTTAAAACAACTTGACAAACCAGGTCGGCAAGGTCTTAAGCATGTCAGACCAAATTTGATCTGGATTTTAAAATAATTTAAAGTTCGTAATAATGCTACGCTCCACCTAACTCACCAAAGTAGAAGACCTAGAGTGGCTGGAAGTGCTGCCACCTCAACCTGGAATTTGGAGCACAATCCATACACCAATCAATTCCTCATAACAAGCTCAATATCTTCTTTAACTACAATGAAGCCCATAAATGAACGAGGAGTGCGGAAAATACCTCGAAAATTTTGAACTCTTGAAAATTCAACTCTTCGATTTCTCATTCTCTCAACGATTCGAGCTAAATGGTAGTTATAGGAATGATTAGCAAGATGAGAAGTTCAAGGCGTCATGGGAGGTGGCTGGAAATGGAAGCTCCGATTGGGTTGAAAGCGCAGCTTGCCGAACTAAGTTTTGCTTCTAATCGCTTCCATCGAAGGTGATTGGAGGAAACCAAGGCTAGAAAGATGATTGCGTGAGGAAGCGCTCCAGATAGGACTTGTCCTGGGTTCTGGGGTGGCCGGACAGCGGAGAACCCGCCTAGTCTGTGTCGAGAGAATTTGGGAAATAGGGTTTGTACGTTGACTGAAATGGAAACTTTTCAAAATGGAAAGGTCAAACTGCTATTTATAGTAGGTTTTCTCGAAATAGTAACTTTCACTTTTCATATTCTAAACTTTTTCATCCGAACTCTTATTTTTACGTACCGCGTGTACACAAACTCTGTTAAATGTCCTCTACGTAGAACTTCAGTGAAGGAAGTTTCCTTGAAAACCAAGTTGAAGAAAAAGTCAACTTTTGGAACCCCTAAAAGTTCAAAATGAAAGTAAAAAGTAAATATTTTAATCGTTTACCGTCCAATTGAACAGTAAACAAGTAATTCTAGGTAGGAGACTTAACATTTTATTTAGGTTTACCAATTCTTAGGTATTGTTAGATAAAAATGACTTCAGACCTACTTTTTCCCTTATAGCATGAGAATTATGTCCTACTTACAATAAGTTGATGCTCTTGCTTGATTTAGGTGACACCACCTCATTGTCATATGAGAAACTCTCTTTACAAATAGTGTAGGTGTAGGTATATATATATATATATATATATATATATGCTCTTCTCCTCTAATTTGAATGGTTTTTGCATTGGGGCTTTTCTTTGTGTCATTGTGTTAGCATATAAGATAATTTCTATTAGCTTTTACTTTAGCAAATCACATAATGCATGATTATTGTTAGGTTTGGTTATTATATTTCTTAATGGTACCACAGTTTGATTTTGCATAATCAATTACAATATACAATTGGTTATCTTGAATACTCTATTAGACTTTATTGATTCCTATTATCATCTTTAATTGAGCTAAAATCAATGAATTTGGATGTCTCTTCTATGAACTAACCTAAGATCTTGTGAACATGGAGACCCTAGATTAGACTCATCAAAAGCATGCAATGTAGAGATTAAATTAGAAGCATGCCAGATAGTCTTTATGTGATACCATTGGCTTGCCCGAGGACATGAAAAAGAGAAATACGAATTTGATCAAGAAGACAAGAAGCACTTGGATATCTTCCACCAGATTAACATCCAAGTATAGAAGACTTCATTGCCGAATAGCTTGAAGGCAGTTGGTTTCAAGATTAGTTGGAATAGCAATACAAGGGTGCTCAAACATGCATGTAGCATATTTTTGTTTGAAAACGACCTCATGATTATTTTCATGATATTGTTGTCTATCAACATTCAATTAGAGATAATTATATTTGACTGTATTGGAAAACAACATCAATAGTGTAGGGATTAGCGCATTTGATAAGAGAGGGTATTAGGAAGTTCTAAATTCAAGAGGGAGAGCGACAGCTAGCAACCCTAGTCTCGACAAGGGTTTTTCACGATGTGTTTAGTGTCGACATATACTTTGACAGGCTGGTGGCATTTGGTTTGTGGAGGCTACCTGTGGTGCTGTCGATAGTAGGGGAGATACCTACGCTGGGAAACATTCATGTCTTGCAGTTTGAAGGCGGCCTAATCTGAAAGTAACAGTGACGGTGATAGCATCAATTAGAGGGCGATCGGCGACGGTCGTTGTTTACTTTTGAGGAGAGAATCAGTGGCGGCTGGTTGGTGTGGAGATCAGGTTTCTTTCTGATTCTAGCCTGTTGGTTTTGTTGCTGGCCTGAGATGTAAGGGAGGCAGCGAATTGCATGTTTAAGTTGGATTGCTGACGGTAATGCACGGCTGGACAGACCGGCCGCTAGAAAGCTTGAAGGCGGCGAAGGCTTGGTAGATGCAGGCTAGGATTTTTACCCTTTTTCCTCGGTTTTGGGCTTGGGCCTTTAGGCCTAGGCTCAAAGCTAGGTTTTTAGGCTCTCTTTTGTGGGCCTATCAGGAGGGTGCTTTGCTGCCCTCACTTATCACTTAGTGGTGAGCGTATGCTTGGCTTACTAGGTGGGCCTTCTTGGGCATAGAGGCTAATATATGGTATAGGACCAACTGTTTTGGATCAAGACTGCTACGGGAGTTAGTAATTATTTGGAATAAGATTGGTGTTTTTTCTCAAGCGTCTTATGAAGAAGGAGGTGCTCTTATTTTTTTCCAAGAATTGGCTTTCTGTTGGTACTACAATTGCGCGCCTGGCCAATGAGGATGCTAATGAATGATTTTGTCCAAGAAGACACGAAGTTTCTTTGTTTATAAGTTCGCTAATTTTAGCAAGCTTATGATCGACTTGTAATGAGTCTGTTTTGCTTAGAATAAGGTTTTCAGATTTTTTTTGCAGGCTATCTTGTTGTAAGTACAGTTAGACTAACCACTGACAATTATCTTAATGCTATCAATTTCCATTTAAAAAAAAAAAAAGCAATAGTGTAATAAAAATTGGAAAAAATGAAAATAGATTATAATTTAAAAATATTTAGAAAAATTGGCAATTTATAGTATATTTTTTACGAGATCCAAAAATATGTCGCAAAATCTGATGAAAATGGTATTCAGGACGCATGTGTTCCGTCGTAAATAAAATAATGGTCAAATATTTGCTAAGCGATTTATAGCGACACATGCTCAACCGTCGTAAAAAGCTTTTTGCGATGCTTTCCATGTTTTTTGTCTGAAAAAGTTAATTTTTTTGTAGTGATATTCAATACTACTGTATAGAATGTTGAAATGGAAGAGTTGGTTATATGCTAGTGTTTGATGCAAGACCATAAGGTATGTTAATTTGTCCTAACAATGTATATTATTCTTTGGGTGTTGGTTTTTGTGTCATTGGAAGAATAAATCCGTCTTTGATCATGAATTCCACTTCCATCATGATCCTGAGAGGATTGTTCTTGATGCCACAATAAATGGTCAAATGCTAAACAACCTCTATCAAATCAAACTCTTGAGTAAAAATTGCACATAGTGAGCGAAAATGTTACCCAACATAATTTCACTCATATTCATTTAGTGAATAGAGTTTTTATTATTTTGGGTTCGACCCATTCAAGACAAAATGTGTCTCTAAATTACAATATCTTGTTAGAGCGAAACACCCTTTGATTCCATTCTTGAAGAAACCAATTGATGTGATGTGTGTTTATTTGTTTTTACGGCTGCATCCGGATATTTGAATGGGCTCCCCTACGTATCCTTGGAGAGGGATCACGCCACTCGTAGTTCAAGAGTTCCCATGAGTGAATGACTCATTAGAGGGCTTTGATTTTGGAATGAGAATAGTGTTTGGGATGAATTTGGTTAAAGTGGATCAGGAATTCGGTTTTGTGTTAAGGACGCGGTTACATCTACATAAATTTGGTTCTAGATTGCCTACATACCCTTTGCGGGATCAAACCACGTGTAGTTCTGACATTTGAGATTTAAATGGGTAGATGACCCATTTATTTTGGATTTGTGTTTGGGAGATTTGGAAGGTTTAGAGCCTTTGAATATTGTGTGATTTGGGAATGATTTGATTTTCTGGTGATGGGAGAATTTGACTAGAGTCAGTGATTCATTTGGGACTAGTCGAATTTGACTGGTGGAGTCAGAGATTCTGTTTGGAGTTGCGGTTGCATCTAGTTGGTTGCTAGAGTGCCAACATACCCTGTGAAAGGATCAAACCATTATAGTTCATTGTAGAGTTTTCGGTTTTGTACCGAGTTTGGGTTCGACGAATATATGTATAATTTGAATCCATCAAACAAATTCTTTTTTTTTATTTTATTTTTATGGACTCGCAGTTTGGCATGTGCTCACTAATTTAATTTGGGTGCCCATCTTGCCGAGTTTCTCCATTGGGCTTGAATTTTGATGTCGCCCAAACGATGTCTTCATATGGACGCCCCTAATTTGAAGGCAGGCCTAGCTTTGCGGAGAAAAGCTAGGTTGGGCTTTGTACTTTTAACATCCACACCCAAATTCTTGTATCGAAATTGTGTTTCTCTGATGTTTCAAAGACCTGGACTTTGAAGAAGATTGGCTTTCTCATAAGCTTGAGATTTCTTGCTTGTCATGGGTAATTTCTGCACGACCCACAAATCCACCAATTTTATGTTGCAAGCATCCTTCTTTAATTAACGTACACTATAGCTTTTGTTTTGGAGTGCAGGCGTGTCAACTACAGACCATGCATTGATTCTCAAGCTGCTTATGATCATTGCCATATTTTTAATCACATTGCAACATTTCCTTCATTCTTTTTGTGGTCATTGCTTCTGGGCCATTCAATAGCTTTGCTTGCTTTTTAATGACAGAGGCTTTGTGCATGCACCATTATTGAAGGAAGTAATTTTGATTGCATTGCTTTGTGCAATCGGTGACAGACCCGTCACTTCAATTTGACCTCCATTGCATCTCTATTACAGCTCTGACATTTGAATTAAGCTGATAGCTCAACTTAGTGCAGTTATGCTTCTTGGCTTGTCATTTGTATTTATGGCTTTTACTGAGATGATCATCCATGCAACTTTGTTTTAGCCGGCTTTGGTCAGAAATCTTGTTTGACCGAGATAGAGGAGCTGAGAACCTTTGATCAATCACTTTGTCTCTCGGAAGCAACATCTTTCTTTAATTTCGTACAGGAGAGGCACTACCATGCTAGGTTTAATTCACTTTGCTTTTGCCTCCTATATGCAAGACACACCGCCATATAGACATCGAAAGAAAGGAATCACCATGCTTGGTCTAACTCACTTTGCCTTCGCCACCTATATGCAGGACGCAGCGCCATATAGACATCGAAAGACAAAGTGGACAAAGAGTGAAACTACAGCTGCGAATGAGAGCTTGATGTCAACTTTGTGTCTGGCCCGGAAGCCGTTGGTGAGATTTGTGAGGATGAGAGCAACGAGGTACTCTTGGAGAGAGAATAAACCATCAACTTCTTGTTTAGAAGTGCTCAATGAATTAAAAAGCGCGCCCCTGAGGCTCAAAAAGCGAAAATCTGGCCTGAAACTGAGTATGTTTCAATGGTTACGCGATAAGGCTGCTGAGGCGTCCTCCAAGACATGAAAGGCGTGAAAAATAGCGCCCAAGGCGTACGCCCAGGAAAAAATGAAAAATGACGTCGTTTTGGAACAGATTGGGTTTAAAGCCTAGAGAGGTCGCGACTCAAGGTGTTGGAGAGCCGATTTCACCCTCTCTCTTCCAAAAGGTAGCAAATTCGATCCCTAACCCAGAGTTCGAGTTAGGAGTCCGATTTCAATTCGCAGCAGTCAGTTTGAAGGTATTGGAGCTCGATTCGCAGCAGGCCATTTGAAGGTATTGGAGTTCAATTCGCAGCAGACCATTTGAAGGTATGATTCCAATTGATTCCATTATAAATCTTGAAAATAGTGTTTGAACCAAGGCTATATTGATCTGGGTTTGAGTTGTTCCCATCTAGACAATCATATATGTATCTGGGTCTGAGTAAATGTCTTACTTTTGGGCATCATTTGTTGATGGGTGGGCATCGAGATGATGTGGGTTCTAATCTTTCATAGGAAATTTGCAAAATTTGACTGGTTATGTTTGGAGCAATTGCCAGAGACTGCTTTAGAGACTGGTTATGTTTGATTCAAATGTTTTTGTTCACGTAACTGGTTAGCTTGAATTACTCTTTCTGTGTTAACAAACTTCTACTGTTGTTATGAATGGGTTGCTTTAGGTAGTGTAGAAGACAATTACGCATAATTTGGAGATTAATTTGAAGCAAATCCTTTGGTAGTCTGTACTCTGTACACTAGTTTTGGTTCAGAAGTTGAAAGCTTGCCAGTACCCAGTACACTAATTTTGCCAGTAGCCCAGTACACTAGTTTTGGCTCCAGGATCATGGTCTTCTGATGTTGGCATGCAAGTATAGGCCCAGGAATTATTGTAGACTCAGTCATAGAGGTTACTGATGTTTTTATTCTTCTCAACAATAATACCAGTACCATATTTCAACAATTGTTCTTTATCTTTGGTGTTTGAACTTTAGATCTTTGATTTCATTTTATGTTGGTGATTTTGTTGAATCATATGGTTCTAGTACTTTATTTATTATGAGTGAATGACAATTAATAATGTTCTTTTGACTACTCTTAATGTGGTATATATATAAGAGTAATAATTACATCAATATAGGTCTTTTATATGTAAGGCTTACGCCTTACGCCTCAAGGCGAACGCCTTCTTGAGGCTCACCGAAAAACGCATCGACCTACGCCTCAGCGTTTTAAAACATTGGAAGTGCTCATACTTTTACATGATCACCTATTAGCTTTCTGTAATCATATAACACAAAACAAAGTGAAGACTTGAGTGAAAATGATAATTGACAACATATAGAAGAAATTATACCCACTGCTGAATATTTGTAGCTTCTCGTGGTCTCTTCTTAGCTTTGGATTAATTTTCTTTTCTTCCGTTGCTCAAAGTCTTTTTCTTCTCTCCTCTGCGTGTTTCCCACTGCACTCTCTCTCTCTCTCTCTCTCTGCGTCTGCTACCTATCCTCTCTGCTTTTTTTTCTTCTCCTTCCGTTGTTGAGTGGAAAGAGCCTTATTTATAGGCTAATGGATGAGGCGTGGATCACATAGCCTCTTCTCTGATCACCTTTCTTATTTGAATTTAGACAAGATTGCTTGATCAAGATAGAGGTTTGACTCAAAAATCAAACTACACATGTACGTTTCTTATAACGAAATAACTTTAAATGATGAGGGTTTAACTGGACTATCTCTTGGATTTGTATTTCAAACAAAACCCAAGATTCCTCATGTTTCTTTCCAATCTCACCACGTGAGCACCAACAGTTTGACTATATCTTCTTCTTCTATTTTGAAAAAATTTTTTGACCCAATTTTGTTTTGGCAGGTCTATCACTTCTTCTTTCTTTGACTGGCTTTGTAACAAACCTCATCGATCTCCAATTTGATGCCACATGTTTTAATTTCCGCAAAGCTTGTCCTTTCCTTTAAAATTTGAACCGGAGATGTTATTTTTTTCCTTATTCAACACAAACTGTCAAACTCCATAATAGACTATTAATTTGTGTTAGATTAAACTTGAACCTAGTTACGTAAAATTAAATGTGGATGACAAAAAGAGCTCTTCAAACTATAAGATTGGTGTTGGTAGCTTGCTTCGGGATAGCTCATGGGGTTTGAATGTGAGAATTCAAGTATAATCTAGAAATTGGTCAAATTTTAGAAGCTGAGATTGGGGGTTGCACGTTGATTAAACCCTAGCCATTTTGATGAGAGTCTCCCATGTTGTGGAGGAACCAGAGTCTCATATATTGACTAGTCTAATCAAAAGTGGTGATGATGACTTGCACCCCTTTGCTTTAAAAGTTGTTGCTATTTACTGAGTGAAAATTTGAAAGTGTGGTATTGAACAATATGTATAGAATTGAATATGTTAGCAGATGGCAAAGTATATTATGGGGGGATCCTAGTCTTCTACAATATATATAAAATTATGTTATTCTAGGGAGACTTCTAGCTCTATGACTTAGGCCATCTCCAATAAGGAGGGCTATAGGTAACCTTAAGCCTTTTTTGCTAAAAAATGGACTCTAACAAGGGAAAGTCCAAATGGCTAGAGGTGGAGAGGTGGGTGGAGAGAGCTACATTAAGCCCTATGGGTGGCCCTTTAGCCCTTGGTGGGGCCCACGGCAAATCAACCCAATATTGCTATTTGTGATGCAATACTTTAATCCAATGGTTGATAATCAAGCAAATGATTTAATTCAATAGCTTACAATTAATGAGTATCATTATACACATGAGAGCAACTAGCCGTTGGCGGGATAATTTTTTTTTTTTTTAGTATATATGTAATCCAAATAAAACGGTAACATTTGTGTTACCAAGAAAAAAAACGGTAACATTTATGTTACCAAAAATTAATCTTGTCACGTCGATACTTTATCTAATCGGGAATCTACATATTTGCTTCCGAAGTGGAACATGGCACTTAAAAAACTTATCAGAAAATGTTATCAACATTACCACATAAATACCTCATCCAAATATACACCTTAAAATTAATTATTTCCTCATAAATTAATTTTAGTCTAAATTAAAATATTATTAAAATAAAATAAAATCAAAAAAATTAAAAAACATAATGTAAAATCATAAAATACTTGATAGGGCTAAAATTTGGCCCTCCCTTACTGGAGATGGTTTAATTGTTCATGAATAATAATAATATTTCTGGGGGCTAAATTATAGCCCTGACCCCAATATAGCCCTCCCTTACTGGAGACGGCCTTAGCTTCTTTCTTTTTCTTAGGCCTTTGGCCCCCATGTAAAAAAAAAAAAAAAATAGTAAAAGGACAAAAAAAATTTATTAAAAATTAACAAAAGAAAATAAGAGCTCCACACCAACTAGCACAAATGCACACTTCTTCCTAATTTTCCCATTTTTTTAATTCTCCAATCACATCCATTGCATGTGCAACCGCGCAAAAAAGTTATCATTTAATTAAGCCATGATGTTAGTAGAAAACGTCATGACTATTGAGACGACGTACTGTTGTTACTCTAATTGTTGATACGTATGACCTAAACTAGATTCATACCTATATGTGCTCACGTTGATTAATGTTTCTCAAATGAAATAAAGCAAAAATATATATCCCGTTTGTATTTCTCATTAAACCTTGTTTTTTTGTTATTGCAGCATGAAATCTTCCATTTTCTCTTGGAAATACAATACACTTCCTTTTATACTTATTTACAAATTAGCCCCAACTTACACAACAACACTTGGTATTTAGGCATAAGGTCAATGTACTAAACCTTGATTCTAGACAAAGTAAGTCTATTGTAGAATACTAGAACCCTCTTGTATAAATAAAACATAATGTATTTATCCATTATATGTTTAGCCACATTCTTTTGTGATTGTATTAGTAGAAAATGTAATACCCCAGAAATTCATTATTAATTTATGAGGATTTTTCAGAAATTATTAAGTAAGTTGTTAGTACGATTACATGGTTTAAGGGTGGAGTGAAAGTGTTTCGGACGAATAATTTTCGAGGGCTCAAAAGGTTGACTTTTTATTCGTTGGGTTTCTCCAAAAACTTCCTTATGAAAGTCATAGAGCGCGTCGATACGAGTTCGTGGATAGGTGGTACGTGAAAATCGAAGATTGTATGAAGAAGTTATGGTCAGCGGAAATTATTTTTATTTTTGGAAATTTTGTATAAATAAGAGTTTTCGGATTTTTTTTCATAATTTCCATTTTTGGAAATCTTCCAGATTTTTTTCTCTAGAAAGACCGACTCGACTCACAAAACCGGCGACCCGACCTAACCTGGCCAGAACTCAGCCGTCTGGCATTCTCTGGCGGTGAAACCAGTGCCAACCGACTCAGACTTTCATTCTCTCCTTCCCCCAGCCACCAGCTTCTACTAACTCGCACCAGAGACGGCAGATCGAATGACAGAAGTGGAGGCAGCGCCGACCCGGATTGATCTCCCTCCTCTAGCCACAATGGGACATGAAATTGGTCAGGTTTTGAAGCTCTCTCCCTCCTCTTTCCATCCATGCCATCCTTGAAGATGGAATCAAAGTGTGGAGGGAGAAATCAGGAGTTGAAGATCAACGACTAAGATCTTTCGAGCCTGATCTAGGCCGAGTCTACCTTGGGGCCAGTTATGAAAGTTGTTCATCATGTTGTGATCTTCAATATGGGTGGTGTTGATCTTCTTGGTTTTGAAGTCAGCCTGACTGCGCGTGGGCTTCACAGGCAACCGCTTGTGGCGGCGTGTCCAACCACTCTAGGAGCTGTTTTTTGCTCCATTAGCCTCCATTAGTCAATACGAACATGTGAGAATGTTTACTTTTGTGGTTGCTCAACCTTTTGGTTGAGTTAGGTTATTTTTTGTTTCGGTTCATTCGGTTTTCGATGTGTGAGGATTCGACTGTTGGGTCGTCCTCTTGTTTGAGCGGTTTGATCCTAGAATTATTTTGGAGGCCTTAGGTGGTCTCTAATGGGGTTTTGTCTCAATTGATGTATCATTCGGTTTATAGTTCTCGTGTTTTGAACTTTAAAACGATTGTGTGCTTTGTGTTGTGTTGAGTGTGACTTTGATGTAATTAGGTAATTGACGGAATTGTGTGAGCAAAGTTTGATGATTTTGTGCTTGCCTCGGTTTTTGTGTGAAAACACAGCAGGATATAGAGGTGATTAAATCTCACATTGTTTTGGGTGATAAATTAGTAATGCATTAGTTTTAGTAGAAGTAATTGTTAGCTATAAATCATATTTGTTGCAAGTAATATTTGTTTTGAAAACTATGAACTTGATCGTCAACAGTTCATGGGTACGTAAGTGAAAACAAGGATTTGTTACAACTGATTTTTGATTAAGTAGATTGTGAAATATAGTTGGAATTGTTTGGTGAAATGAACACCATTATGTTTTGGGTGTTTTGATCATTATTGTTGTACAATGTGATTTTGAGGGACACAAATGAATTTGGGAAGAAAAGACGGTTTTGTCGGTTTTGAGTTTTGAATGGAGTATGTATGATTTTGGATGATGGTTTGAGGTGTGAAAATAATAATTGAAAAGGTTTTCGACATTGTTTGAGATTGGTGAATTTGTATATCAAGTTATGATAACCAATGTGGTGACCAAGGTAGTGATAATCGATACAGTAGTACCAACACTATGCCAATAATGCCTTCAGACGACACACTTCAGATGACTAAATTCTTGTTTTCTGTTGTCTAAAATTTTTTGAACTTCTTTAGACAACATATAAATTAATTATGTTGTTTGAATAGCATGAGAATCCATACTATTTCAGTTTTTCTAGCTTTGAAAAATTCAGACAACAGATAACTGTTGTATGAATAAACAGAAAAATTCTCACTTTCAGTTGAAAAAATAAGACAAAAAATTTATGTTGTCTGAATGAAATGGAGAAATTACTTTTCCTTGTGTGTCCAATTTTTTTTTTGTTACCACATAAACTTATCATCAATTTGCTTTAACATGCCCTTGTTTTCCCCACACTTGGTCAAAACATCAAAAACACCTTCTCACACCTACCTCTCTCTCTCGAGCCAGCAGCAACCCGTATGAACAACCCAACGACATCCCATCCATTACCAGCAACCCAACCCATGATTCCCTTGATTCCTCTTCATTAGAAAAGACAGAAGATTCCTTTGCACTCTCCGAACTGTAGCTCTTCTATTTCAAGAGCTGGAGTCCGAAGTATTTAGTGTTGTTAATTGCATGGTAAGCTCGTTCTTCCTCTTAGGGTTTCGAATTAGATTCGATTTGGATTTTAGGGTTTTGTTGGGATATCGATTTTGGGGTTTTGCTAATTTCCTTTGAATTAGATTGGGGTGTTAGGGGTTTTGTTGATTTACAGATTTGGGGCTACTGAAATGGAATTGGATGTTACTCAAGGTATCGACGACTATGGAGTCCATCAGGGAAGGGTTTCTGCAATTTCAAAAAGACCCGTCGCAGAGTCGGTGGAATGTCGAAGTCAGAAACCCTACCGTTCCGGGTCCTTCTGTGGCCAAATTGAGCTTGGGCAACTAGGCTTTCTTTCTCATGGCCTTCATCGCCTGCATGATATGAGCTCAATTAATGAAACTTATGGATTATATCGATCATCTTCGTTTTTTTGTCGCTATAACTTGTTTCATGAAGGCAACAATATATCCAACTACTAACTGACCCTAACCCACAAGACACAGTATTGATACTCTGTAATTTTCTTTGTCCGTAAATCAAGTTAAGTTGGCGGTACCTTTCTTCTTTCTCTCCCCCACTGTAATATCAATCTCTTTCCTTGGTTTATCCGCCCTCTTATTCAACCTCTAAATGTTCTATATATTATATATATAAAATGCTTGTATGTCTCTTGTTGCAATTCCAACTAGGCTGAGAAGTGAGGAAAGATCCATTTTCTTTTATCTTGGTTTTCTTTTATCTTTTCTCTTGGTCTTGCTGTACTGGAAGTAGCAGTTTATTTGTCTCTTCCTCATCAAAAGTGAAGTTGAAGACATATGCTTGCACTACTCTGCGCGCCGTAAATGAGGTCTTTTAAAAAAAAAAATTATATTGCTCAAATATCATACTCATATTACCCTCAGATCATATATATAAGAAGCTGAATGTAAAAGAAACACTTCATAAAATTTTCATCCCTAACAGATGCCACTTCATATATCTCTTACACTTAACTAGATAAGACGAGTACAAAATCAAATCTGTAAGATTTAGTATCACACCACTGAAGTCATTCATTTATCCATGCTTTCAGCAAAGGGTTGAAGGTAAAGCTAGCAACAAGCTCATCCTGTAAAGAAAAAATGGTGAACAAGTATTTCAACTATATCAGATTCAAAGATCTTATGTAGTAACAAGTTCACATTCAATAAACTGAAGTTCATATTCAATTTTTATAGATTTTAACTACCAATAAATGCAAAAAAAAAAAGAGCAATTGAAATGTAGTACAAGTTTGGATTTACCCTTCTCCAAGCACATAGAACTGCTGAAACATTTGGTGAATCACTACTCCCACTTGCTCTTCATAATATGCATCTCCCTAATATCAAATAGGAGTTCATATTAGAGCAGAATCAGCAGATCAAATGATCTTATACTAAACTGATCATAAGACAAAAACACACATACTATAACATCACTTGATCCTACTAACTATCATCTGGTACACAGAAAAATGACATGAAAAACTATTTGACTTGGAGTAATATATCGATTCAAGGATAGCATACCGCGATACATATAGCTTCTGGAACATCAGCTTCCGTTCCCATGGTACCGGATTCTAACTCGCATCAAGAAACTTTGCCCATATACTTTGCCTGTGTTTTTATGGTCTGTATTACTGACAATCTTTATAGAGGGAGGCTTATAGTTCATATCACAATGAGTCTATTGTTGATCATTGGATATGTGTAGTAATCAAACTCTTTGATAGTAACTGCCAAAATAACAATTTAATTAAGATTAGCAAACAGGAATACTCAACCAAGAAAAAAAAAACTGAAAAGAAGGATAAATCAATGTCCATTAAGAAATAAAGTGTTTCCATTACCTGGTTCAAAGATTTGTGCAAATCTGATCCCAAAGATCCATGATCTCTCTGCCGCGCCATGATCCATGATCCATGATCACAACAACTACAGCCATTCATCTATCCATGCTTTCAGCAAAGGGTTGAATAAGTAAAGCTGGTCAAATGAATTGTTGAACTAAAGTCATCTTCTCATGTGGTATGTTGTCAAATTTTACATCATCTGCAAGTGAAGCAAATACATGCACGAGTAAATGATTTTGTGATGAGATTCTTCTCCGGTCCCTGTATTTAACAGAAAGTGGAAAGAAGAAAGTGTATTTAACAGAAAGTGGAAAGTGGAAAGAAGAAAGTGTATTTAACAGAAAGTCCAGGCACAGAAGAAAACAAAAAACAACCAACATCAATTAGAGATATCAAGTACTAGCAAAATCCTTCAGTTGATCAAACAATAAGGTGTGGGCATTCTTATCCAAAAAAAACAATGATATGGTGAATGTGAAAAGAAGCTCCTCAAATACTTGTAAAAAAAAAGTAAAGAAAGTTCAAAGAGAAAGATCATGTGTGTTTACAACCAGAGAAGGAAAAGGAGAAAAATTCAAGTGGTAAATCCCTGGAAATGCCAAACAAACACTTTCAGAGAGAAATAGACAATCTTCAGAATAGGAGGGGAAATTGTTCACACAACAGGATGTATTATTTAGCAAACTTTTTCATCTACAATTATAGACATATAGAGAAAGAAACAGATAAACAATATTTGAGAACCTAGGGAAAAAGAAAAAGGGCTAAATATTGTTTAGTCCTTGAACTTTTACTGAAAAAACACTTCAATCCCTCGTCTTTTAATTTGACATGTTTACTCCCTGTTCTTTCAGTTTTTCACCCAATAAGTACATTCCGTTATACTCCGTTAAATTGTGCCGTTAACACCCTATTTTAAGAATAAAATTACTATTATAGCCCTGACTTTCTCTTTCTTTAATTTTTTAATTATTTTTATTCTTCTCTTTTATTTTTTTCTGATTCACACCAACAAATTACTAATTATTTTAATTGTTTTTATTCTTCTCTTTTATTTTTTATTTCTTTAAGTTTTTAATTTTTTTATTCTTCTCTTATATTTTTTTTCTTCTACTTCGCACCAATAAAATTACTAAAATTTTTAAATTGCTTTTATTCTTCTTTTTTATTTTTTTTCTTCTAATTCACACTAATAAAATTACTAATTTTTTAATTATTTTTATTCTTCTCTTTAAATTTTTTAATTAAAAATAATTAAAAAAATTAGTAATGTGCGAATCACAAGAAAAAAATAAGAGAGAAGAATAAAAACAATTAAAAAAATTAAAGAAAGAGAAAGTCAGGGCTATAATAGTAATTTTATTCTTAAAATGGAGAGTTAACGGCACAATTTAATGGAATGGACCTATTGGTTATGATTATTTTTTTTCTTCTCTGGCTCACCCAAATACCCAATAAAATTAGTCATAACAGAAGAAACAAGGGGTAGAATATAATAGTAATTTTTATCCTTAAAAGAGAAGAATAAAAAAAATAAAGAGAAGAATAAAAACAATTAAAAAAATTTGTAATTTATTGGTGCAAATGAAAAATAAATAAAACAGAAAAGTATCAAAAAATTAAAGAAAGCAAAAATAAAAGAGAAGAATAAAAATAATTAAAAAAATTAGTAATGTGCGAATCACAAGAAAAAAATAAGAGAGAAGAATAAAAACAATTAAAAAAATTAAAGAAAGAGAAAGTCAGGGCTATAATAGTAATTTTATTCTTAAAATAGGGAGTCAAGGCTATAATAGTAATTTAACGGAGTCTAACGGAATGGACCTATTAGGTGTAAAACTGAAAGAACAGGGAGTAAACATGTCAAATTAAAAGGCGAGGGACTGAAGTGTTTTTTCAGCAAAAGTTCAGGGACTAAACAGTATTTAGCCCAAAAAAAAAAAACAAAAAGGTTTTCTTTACGAACCCTAGGATATAGATTTAAGGATACCAAGTCAATCAGAAATGTACTGAGCAAGATCACATACTTATCTCCAAAATGTATAGAAACATTTATTCTTTGTGACCTTACCAGGAATACAAGGGCCTTAATCAAATCAACTTTGAATGTTTATTCCTATATCAGAGACAAGGAGCTATAAGATAATCTTATGCAGATTAGCCAGCACTACAACCAACTAACCATTTAATAATATATTTTTTCATCAGGTCATACATTCAATAAGTTTGTTATAGACGCTGCATTTGAGTTTTATTTATTTTTTATTTCTTTTCTTAATGAACTTGATAACTGGAGGTTGTAAAAGCAGTACTGAGTAATTGGGTTTTGTAGGGATGTGGGTGTGGGTGACTCAAACTCCTCCCAATTGTTCTACTATTTTGTTGAGTCGACGAGAAGCCCTTCCGAAGACCCTCTTATGCTTTGGTTCACTAGACGCCCTGGCTGCTCTGTTCTCTCTGCCTTCTTTTATGAAAGTGGTATGAAACTTTTGTACAATCTTTTAGTCTAGTTATTTCAGTACATACTACTTCAAATACTAATTACTAGTCGTGGAAAGTCAAGATATGGTGAGGTTAAGTTTGAGAATTGAACTAGTAATAAGATACAAGAAAACATAACAAGCAAATAGAGAAGTGCAAGTGTTACCATCATACATTATAGTTCACTACATACTAGTTTAACGTGTAATGTGTTTCACAATAATTTCATTATAAATGTCACTCTCATATCATGAAACAAACTAGTTTCATCAAGACAGATTCCTTCTGTTAATATTAGTTGCTCTATCACTAGTAAAATGCCTACAAAACAGAGAAAAGAAAGTTTCACATACAAAAACAAAGACTAGAAATAGTGGAGCTTAGATTGTTGGTTCAGTGGAGTGCAGACAAGGTGTTGGCGAAAATACCCGAGTCAAATATTGTAGGTAGTAAGCTAACTATCTATTAAGCATTTTCTATACAGATGCTTATAGTTGAATCTATGTCTATGTCTACCATGCACTCTATCATCTTTCAGTGAAACTGAACTAAGACAATGAGTATAACCAATTTTAATCTTGTCATTTGTCATTAGTACTTAATAGGAGTGCTGCATCACCACCATTTTTGCATAGATTAGTTGTCGTTCTCAGGCAAGGACCATTTGTCTCTGCACTCCCAAATTCCCAAACTAACTTAATCCCAGTCATCATCACGCCAAATCATGACAGATTATATGGTAATTGAACTTGCTATATGATACATTCAGAGACAACTAGGTTCAGAAGATTTGCTATATGATAGATTATATCAGGAAGCGACAGGCATCCTGATACGATCTAATGCTATTGGTCCTTAACATAAATTTGATTACTGCACTTGAATTTTACATGAAGTCATCATATAGTAAGGCAAATAATGACACTCTATGAAACAAAATCAAGACAATATTCATATCAGAAAAGTATAGATCGGAATCACGAAGATGAACGGGCAAAGAGAGAGAAAGGCGTACTCGAGATTTTTCTCGACCGGTTGAGTGAGCTTAGCAGAGAATCCACTGGCAGCCATCCTGTAACTGTAAACCAGAGCCTCCTTGACAGCCTTTTCACTGTATGTATATTTCAAAATCAATATTAAGCAAATTGATTTCGCAGCAGAGAGATAGATAGAGAGAGAGAGATAGATTTGCAGCAGATCTGCCAAGGACGGAGGCTAGATTTCAGATGTGATAGCTCAGGCTCCTCATCATTTTGTTGCGGCCTCTCAGTGTAGACGATGTGGATAGCTGATCCCGAAGAAGAAGCACAAGAGCCGGAAAAAGGGTCAATATTGGAAAACTAGGGGTGGGCATAAATGACCGAAAGACCGAAAAACCCGGAGGAACCGATCCGGACCGGCCGGTTCGGGTCTGGTTTTAGACTGAAAATAGTTGTTTTCGGGCCGGTTCGGTCCCAAACTCATTCTTGCCGGTCCGGTCCCGGTCCCTGACTTTTGCTGACCTTTTGGACCGAAGAACCCGAACTTGACTATACAAGTAATATATTTTTTTATCTTTTGTACTGATCCTCTCACTCTTTTCTACTTTTCACTCTACCTATCCCTATCAATCTATCATTCTTCTTTATTCTTCTTTATTCTCTCTCCACTGCGTCTTCTTTATTCTTTCTCCTTCTTCTTCTTTTTTTATATTTCTTTTATTCTTCTTTATTCTCTCTCCTCTGCATCTTCTTTCTTCTGTCTCCTTCTTTTTCTTTTTTTATATTTCTTTTATCATTCTTCTCTCTCCTTCTTCTTCTTTCTTTCACGATTCCCCTCCTCTCCTCTGCTTCTCTCTTCTTCTCTCTTCTTCAGTTCTTCTTGTTCTTCTTCTTCCTTAGCCAGTCAACCCCAAGCCCCCAACTTTGCTCCTCCTCCAAAAAGGGCTGATCTCTAGGTCCATTATTCCTCATTTCCTCTACCTCTCGCTCTTCAAGTTCAACTCCGGCGCCGTCATCGTGCTAGTTCTCTTCGTCCTCCTCCGCTGCCGTCGCCACAGTCACCGCAAGTCGTGCACGACATCAGGAACTAAAAGAACCCACGATCTTTCTTCTCTTTTCCCAGCAATCCAAATCTCTTCTCCCTTCGATTTTTCAAAGCCAAAAAACTTTCTGGCTTTCTTTTCTTATCAATCTTTTTTTTTTTTCAAAGACGGGTTGGGCCCGAAAGCCCGAAAAAACCGGCCCGCTTGTCCCGGTCCGGGTTTAGCCCGGTCCCTATTCTCTGAAACTGCAAGCCCAGCCAGAAAAAAAAAAAGCCGGTCCCGGTCCCGGTTCCAACAAATCCAGTGCCGGTCTGGGACCGTGCCCAGCCCTATGGAAAACTAGAGAAACTCTAGAAATCGAGGAACTGAATGTCGAAGAATAAAGGGTTACCATGTATGATGATCGCTGCAAGGCTATGTCCACTTCGGCCGAATCCAAGTAGGTGAGATGAGAAACCCTAATTTAGTTTGGAGCCAAACGCAAAACTAGAATTTCTTGTCGATTCACCTCAGATCTGAAAGAAACCCCAATTCAGTTTGGGAGATATGAGAGAGAGGTATTCACCCAGATAGCTGGATGATTGGATTAGTTTGAACAAGGATTAAGAGAACAAAGGGGAGAGAGATGAGAGAGGAAGGGATTGGTGATAGTGTCAGGGTTTGGGTCTGGCGTTTGTTTTGTGAAGCGTGAATTTATTAGTAAGAGTTCGATTGGGTGGGAGATTAGAATTTAGCCAAAATAAAGTAGGCGGGATCTCAAAATTTGTGTGGCACTTATTTACGGCACACTACAGAAGAATGCCGTAAATGTAAAGCAACAAAGACTAATTACGAATCTTTTATATGACGTGTTTTGGCACATATTAAAAGCATGCCGTGAAAGACCAACTAGGGAAGTCTTTTACGGCGTGCTTTGGCACATATGAAACGCATGCCATGAAAGACCAACTAGGGAAGTCTTTGAAGTCTTTTACGGCGCGCATTCAATGCACGCCGTAAATGACTAACCAAGAGGAGTCTTTTATCGCGTGCATTAGATGCATACCCTGAATTATTATCAATTACGGCGCGCATATTAGGCGGTAAAAGCCCAAATTTCTTGTAGTGTTATCGAGCTTCATGAGGAATGAGTGGAACAAACGTTCCATCCTGGTTCTCTGTTGCTTATGGAATCACTGTGGTGAGTAGATATCCATCTTAGATTGTGCCTCCATTGCAAATTAATTAGGAGATATCCACTGGGGCATCACACATTTTGAAAGAGCAAGTACTTTTAGTAACACAAGGTCTAGTAGCATGCACATTAGTATACAGGAGCAAGGGATTTCAATCTTAATAAGTTTTCCATGGATATATGGCAGCATTTCTAATTTTCTAATGTTTTCTTGAAATGTCTGACATGCATATCCCTTTTTCAGTTTTTGTTAGTCTACTTAAATAAAGTCTAGTGTTATTTTCGAGTAAAGTCTAGTGTTATTTTCGGTAATGGTTAGATTTCCCAAGCCCAAAAAACCTGCTCTCATCTTAACTATATAAGCTCATTTCTCAGGTTGTGATTGACTTGCAGACATTCTCATTAGGAGATACCTTAAATATTCCAGTTCCTCCAGACTTGCCAGTCTAGTTTATTAAAGTATTTCCTGTTTCCTTGAGATCAAAGTCTTTAAAATATACTTGTCAAATGTCTTGCTTTGTATAAGATATTTGATCTAGCTTTGCTTTGCTGTTATCTCCACATGGTTAAGGGCGATAAGATCTCATTCTTAAATTGGGTCCACCTGAAATCTATAAATGAGTTTGCAAATTCCTATGTTCCGAAGCCCCTGAAATGTTTCTGGATAATGGTTGCACATGTAGGCTAATTTTCAACTGAATATGAACTTCCATTTATTTATCTATTGATTCTGGTTATGCCTAATTGCCCTGACATTGATTTGTTTGTTGTTTAGGAGAGATTTAGCGCCACAGCTGAAATCTCTTATGGGACCCTAGTGCTTAATTTTCTCAATTTGACCCAGTCTCTGAAGTTTTTCAAGCTGCAAAGCGATCATTTCAGGTTAGTTTGCAAATATATCCTCATCTAGTGTTTTTGTGCTTAATGTCAGAAATTGCCCTAAGAAAGTTCCTACATGCCACAATAACATTAATCTTAGCAGTTAGAAATTTGTGAGTTCTATCCCTATCTCAACAAAAGAGCAGAAACTTAGTGTAGCTCCTATGTAAACAAAGTCCAGACTCTTTTAGTATTTGGCATTGTATCGGATGGAATCCAATTATTTCAAATGTAGAAGAGTCAAATCAACTGGGGAGCTATTGTATGGCCCATGGTAAGATCGATTCTTCCAGCTACTGTTCGATTATTTTTCAGAGTGAATTTCTGCTGATTTGATTCAAAAATATAACATCAGAGCTTACTTGTCCAATTTTATGTTTTTTATTTTTTTATTTTTTTATTTTTTATATACCCTTATCTGCATTTCTGTTTTCTTTTACTTCTGCAGGTTGCAGAGCGTCTTATAGCTGCAATTCACGAATCCTCCAATCCACCGGCCATTAAGTTCTTTATTAATTACATTACTGAAGACATTCTAAAGCAAGCAACCGAATCAACTCTTCGGCATGAAAAAGGTACATGCAGACATAGAAACTGAACATATTCTCAAAAACAAAAACAATATACTAGCATTTGAGATTAAATTGACAATATGTAATGCTTTACTTGCTCTGGTAACAGTAAAATAGAGTTAGAACTGCCATGTCTTTATGTAGCACTTAATATTTTCAGTCTCACGGTGATTTGATCCATAATATGATGCATCTATTATTTCTGTTTTTGGAACATATGAAAAGATGTTAATTGTAGGATCCATGACAATGTAGATATCGGAATGCAGATTCTGAACAAGCTTCTGAACATTCTAAAAAACACTGTATTCTTAAGTGCAAACCTACCCGTAATCTCTTTGCAACCTGCTGTAATTGGAGCAGCAAAGAAGACTTCTCATGTTGTTGCCCAAGTGACTAAGAAGTTCATGAATATAATCTCTCAAAGGATTATATAGCTAGCTTTGCTTCTGTTTCTGGTAGGTTCTGAGTAGCAGCGTTTAAGAACTGCTTTTGTCCATTTTGACAGAACTGATGGAAAATGTTGAAAAATATTATGCAGGCAGTTGCTCTATCTACTCTATAGATGCCTACTAGGTTTGTCTAAGTTAAATTAGGATCAAGATATTATGCTGATCACAACAATGATTGTACTTGAAATTGGCTAATGTAAAAGTTAGCTAGCTAGTTTAGTATTATGGTACTGATGGGATTGTATTCTATTGGGTTAATTGATGCAATGAGAAATTTACTGATTTTAGGTCCTATAATATTTCTTTGATGACAGTTCAGAATGAATGAGGTTTGATATGGTTCAAATCCAACACATATAGTTTTATGATATGTTGTACCACAAATACAGTAACAATAAAAAAAAACAACTGTCTGTCGTTTCTACATGCTTGTAACAACATAAAACTGAAGTTCAATTTATTATCGAACAATAGAAATACTTCTAACAAAAAACAGAAAAGTGAAGTTCATTTAATTATCACACAACAGAAAAGCTTGATACAAACAACAGAAAAGTAAGTTTCTAACCTCAATCAAACAACAGAATTTGATTTTGTAGTGACGTTGTTTTCAGCTTATATCAACAATTAAATGACTTTAAAAATGCATTCAGACAACAGATTGTTAAGCAAATCTTTATTTTGGTAACTTCAGACAACATATAAATGTGTTCTTATTTAATTTCAGACAACAACAATTTTATTAAAACTTTAATGCGTAATTGATTTGAACAACATTAATGTGTCATTGTATGTGATTAGTAACCACAGAAAGTCCCAAATCTTTCAAAGTTGGGTTGCTCAGACAACAGAGCCTTACAAAACTTCTGTTGTGTGAAGGAGGTGAGATGACGGAGGATGTCTGTCATCTGATGTCATAAGAGATAGCAGCCGGATACACAACAGAAAATTTGCATATCAGACGACAGATCATCTATCATCTGAAGACATTATTGACATAGTGTAAAGTGGTGATAATTGATTTAGTAGTACCAATGTGGTGAAAATCGATACAGTAGTAGTACCAAATTGGTGATAATCGATAAAGTAGTACCAAAGTAGTGATAAATTGTATGATGATTGTTGTATAAGGGATATGAATTATTTTTGAATGATTTATATTGATGATGTGTTGATTTGTGTTATCAGTAAATAAATGAGTATTGATTTTTAATTTATTTCTATTATTGAATTGCTTGTTTTCTTTCGTAATCTCCTTAACTAAATTATATGCGGGGATTATAGTTTTCTGAATTGATTGGTTTTAATGTAATCTCCTGAACTAAATGATATGCGGGGATTACTACGACTTCTATTGATTTAATGTAGTCTCCTAAACTAAATTTCTATGCAGGGATTACTATGATTTTGGTTGTGTACTTTTGATGGGATCTCCTGAACTAATTCATATGCAGGGATTACTTTTTACTTGGTTTAAATTATGAGTGCATTACATTTTCCGAGAAGGGGTTGTTGAGATTTCAATGATTGTGATAGGTCACTGAGGTGACAATTATTCGATTGAGATAGATGGAGGTGATTTTGGATTTTTGGGGTTTAAAATTTTTAAAACGTTATTTGAGTTTGATTTGTTTAGTTGAAGTTTTGTACAATTGGTTGCTAAGTTGAGAGACAAAGCATTAGGTTTTAGTCATGAGTGAACTTATAAAAGCATGTTATTGCAGGATATGAACTTGATGTTATTTGTCGTGAAAATTTCATATTGATTTTGTTAGGTTGAAATGACTTAAGCATGTGCTTCTTCCTTGTTGTTTTGAGTTTACTCACACGAGCTTTCATAAGCTTACCGGGTTTGTTGTTTCAACCTGGTGCACTATTCAATGGTGTAAGGGTCTATCTTGCAGGTTAGGGTGAACATGATGGAGTCGTGGTCGTGATGCCCCGGAAATTCATATTTATTTTCCGAGGATTTTTTCAGAATCTAATTTGTGGTTATTGGACTATTTCGTGGCTCATGGATGGAGCGGAAGTCTTTCAGACGAATTTTTATTAGAAGAATATGGTTTTATGGGGGTTGCAAAGGTTGACTTTTTATTCATTGGGTTTCTCCGAAAACTTCCTTCACAAAAGTCGTAGAGCGCGTCAATATGAGTTCGTGGACATGCAGAATGCGGAAATCGGAGTTTGTATGAAGAAGTTATGGCCATTGGAAAAGTTTCCATTTTGGTATATATGGGAAATTTCCGGAAAAAATATCAGAAAAATCAGATTTTCCCTTTTTGGAAAGTTTTTCTCCCTCCTCCGGCCACCAATCGACGAGATTCTTGTCCTTATCTCTTCGTCTCACTCCCATCTACGACTCTATGGAGTTTCACGACGTGAATCGGCCTGTGCATGACGCAGCAACTCTGGGAAGTTTGGCACCTGAGTTGCAAATCACCTTGATCGGAGTTGGCTATTCCAGCCACCATAGCTGGTGGTTCTTGAGGGATTTGGGAGCCCACAGGACACAGATGCTTCTCCCAAGGTGGCTTGCATCGATTCAACTTGTGGAGATCGAATTTTGGAATTGAAATTCTAGGGTTTCAATCGGTCCGATTTGTTCTAAGGTAAAATTCGATCGATTGGTTTATAATTGGACTTTGTTATAGTTATAAAAGTTGAAATTGGGGTTGAGATGAAGAACTTTGGTGTTGGAAGTTTTGCCAAATTCTGACTTTGGTTTGGCGGCGGCGCCGCCACTGTGGTGGTTTTTTCCAGTGGTTTCCGGCCACTTTGGAAGTTTCTGTTCCTGAGTTCGATCTATTCTTCGATACGAGCATTTCAATATATTGTTTGTAATTTTTGGAGATCGTATGATGTTAGGGTTTTTACGATTTTGGACCGTTCGATGTTTTGATCCGTGAGGATCCGAGCGTTCGATTGACTTGTGGTTTGGACATATCGATCGTAGAAGTATTCCAGAGACATTGGGAGGCCTCGGATGTGGTTTCGCCTCAATTGGCGTCACTTTGGAAATTTTGATTCAATTTAGGGTTTCGAACGTTATTCCTTGTGTTTCAGTGACTGAATCAAGGTTGTACTTCCTTAGGTGTTTGACAGAGGGCGTTCTGTAAGCAGTCTAGTTGTGTGAAGACACAGCAGGAGTTTCGAGGTGAGTAATCTCACAAGGTTCATTAATGAACGAAATACCCTTATTGCTTTGAGAGTTATTTAGTAACTGCAAACTATAGTTGGTATTAGTAGGCATTCCTGAGTGGATGACTACGTATATATATATATTACGTGAAATATATATGTTTTGGTGGATTTGTGGATCTATGGAAACAATATGCATGAATGATGCATTTTATTGTTTGTGATGTGACTTTTCGGAAAACAAATTGTGGGAAATTGTATTTCTATTGTTTTGAAAAGTGTTTGAGGATTTGAGAGTCACAAGTTGTGATTTCTCCTTTTGATTTGATTTAACGTTTTGATCCGACGACCGGTGGTATGAGGATGTGAGAGTCACAGGTTGTGATTTCTCCATTTGATTTGATTTAACATTTGGGGTCCAGTGTGACTCGTTTAATGTTTTGATCTAAGGGTCAGGTTAACCTAAGGGTCCGGGGTTATAGGTTGCATCCTCATGGCAATGTTATATCGTAAGGTTGAACCTTGGCCGGGTGACAGGTTACGATTCAGTTAAAGCTCTAGTCTGTCTGCCATGGTACCTCATGGATCTAAGTAGGTTACTTACGACTCCTGGGTACGTATTTTGTCTAGGTTGGACCAAAGATTCATATTCTATTGTTAGGTTAACGATAGATATGATTTATGTGTGTTGACGTATTGTCCAGCTAGTGGTGCTTGCAAGGAACCTTGATCAGCGGGGCGGAGCCTTGCCGGTGGAGGCAGCCTTAGTCGGCGGAAGTTACGGCCAGTGGTAGCGGAGCTCGGATGGAGGTCGCTACACCAAACGAAGTTTGAGCTGGCGATGGGTTACCGCTGGGTTGTGCGAGCGGAGGCTATGCGCTAGTGGGCAGGCCTGGCGGAGATGGTACCAGTGGTGGGTGGACCTGGGCGGAGCGGAGCCGCTGGCTGGTGGTGGTAGTGAAGCCTGCTGGTCACTTGGAGCTCGGCGGAGGGACTGAGCTAAGCGGAGGCTCGATGCCGGCGGAGTTGTGCCGCTGGTGCTTGAAGAACATGGGTTCTTGGCGGTGCCCTGCTTGATGGATTGACGTGGTGATGATCAAGCTTGGCGGAGGCTGTTGGCAGTGCAACGAACAAAGGAGGAGGCTGGGTGCCCAAAGCATACCTCCAGGTGTCCAACGTAATTTGATATCCTCCCTTTTTTTTTCTTTTTTTTTTAGTTAGCGGTGAATATCACCGAGACATGCATGGTATGCATGGCCTGACGGCTTACGAACGAAGTCCCCGCTGGAGGTTGGCAGAGCTTGTGCTGGCGGTTGATGCTAGCTGCTGCTGCTGCTGGCGCTAGATTATCGCTGGGAGCGTTGTGTTGGCTTCCCACAGACGGCGCCAATGTTAACGTTAGTGATCCGTGGGATCTCTAGTTAGCTTTAGAGAGAGAGTGACACGGGATGTATAGCGGTTCGTCTCCCGCCTTAGCGGGAAACTATGTCTACTTGAATGTTACACTAGTGTGTTGAGCCTTGCGGCCCAAGGGGATTACAAAAGATATAATGGGATTATGTTGAAGTGGGAGGAGGCATTCCTTTTATAGGTGAAGGAAGCCATCTCCTTTACATTTTCTTAGATGTGGGACTCAAAGTTACTATTCTATTCTAGAAAAGCATATTGTGGAGGCAACTTGGCAAGGCCGGAAAGGTGGCTTCCCGGCAACGGATTTGTGACTTCCGGATACAGTAGCGTAGCTTGAACATAGGGCTACAAGATGCAAGTAGCGGTTCGGCCTCACCATGGCTTGTGGGTGTCCCAAAGAGCGTGTTACTTATGCTTGGTGAGATAGCAAACTAGTGTTGCTAGTAGAGGTATCTACAATTACTGCAAATCAACTGTTAGATATTTATATATGCATGAGTAGATCAGTTCTGAAATTTTTCTTCCAAATTGCTAATGGTTAAGGAACCGAAGTAGATCAAATCAATGAACAAACTAGATCTGTCAAACCTGAACTGTTCATATTCATAAATGACAAGTCACGATTATGAATGCCATGAAAATTTTCAATTTGTTTTAAAAAAATTGTATAAATGATCTACACATAACTATATAAATATCTAACGGTTGATTTGTAGAAATGTGATCGAAAATGAGTCTCACAAGAAGGTTCTCATAAAATTCTCATTTTAATGAAGCTCTTTGATCCAACTAGAAGTCTAGAACCACCCAAAACAAAATACACAAGGAAAAAAAAAAAAAAAAGTGGTTCTAGACATGCTTCCAAATTTTATATTTGGACCTCCTCTCATAATTTTGCCATAAAACTTCCAACTTTACCTTTATTTTTCTTTCTTATTTTCTTTATCTTCTATCTTCTACGACTCTCTCCATCGAGCTAGAGAGCCGCTGCTCAAAAAACCTGAAATATTTGAAATCTTTAACCAATCTACTTCTTGTTGTCTTTCAAGTGGTTCTGATCATAATCTCTTCTTTCTCCAGTATATGGAGATTAATTGTTATTCATGATATGATTCCATCTTATTTTATCTCCAAAACTTCTTACTCTTGTTCACTGTAATGGGAGAACAATTCTCATTCATGATATGATTTCTAAACTATTCCCCTATTTTATTTGTCACGTTTATATGTGACTTTAGCTGTCTGGTTCTTTATCTCATGTCCTATAATTTGACGACGACGATCTTGTTTCATAGTTTTAGGTTTGTTACCCATTTCATTCTGGGTTCTTGTCCTCTTCTTAATTAACCTAATAGAGTTGGAAACAACAGAATACTATGACTCTATCACCACAATATTTCCATTAGTTTAGCTGAAGCATAAACCGAGAACAATGTGGGGGGATTGAGGTTGGACATCGTAGATTCTTCGGGTACTTGAGTTGGGACGGTGTTTGGATATTTTTTTTGTTTCGGGGTAAAAAAGAATTTTTAAAATTTAAAAAAATTTAGAGATCTAAATATTAAATTTAAAGGTAGCAAGAGTGCCGATTTTCAGTTTGACACCATAACCTGGTCCCCTAAAATAGTTGGCCCCTACAAAAGCCAGATGGCTATAAATTGCTTGAGAGCCATATACCCAGAATTCCGCATTCTTCAAACCCCAAAATCACCAGCTCATTCTCCAACTCTTATTTCCTTTTCTCTTCCAACTCCAAACCCAAAAGGGTATTTTCATCAATTCGAGCTTCAATGTCTTACGAGGAGGAGCTCGCTGCTGCCAAGAAAGCTGCCTCCGTCGCCGCTCGCCTCTGCCAGGCATTAACAGGAATTCAGGAACTTTTGTGTATATAACAGGAATTCAGGAACTTTTGTTCAGATGGTAGATTGGTAGTGTTAGTGAGCAAAACCCATGATGGAACCAAAATTGAAAATTGTAAGTAGAGGATGTTTGGAAGCATGATACTGCGAGTTTAGAGGAACTGAAAATGCAAAATATCAGTTTGAGCAAGACCCATGTTGTGAATATGCCCATTATTTGTGTATGATGCATATATGGGGTTTAATATCAGTGTACTGATGAGTGATGACCATGTTTATGCCTTTAGTTTGCGGCTAAAATTAGACAGTGCATGTGATGTTGTATACAACCTCAACTCATTAAAGGCTTTCCCCCAATACGTGCGGGGAGATTGTCTTTCTTATCCTCTGTACAATACTGTATCTTCTTATCATCGAAAGATAAGTTTGACTATTTACTATTTAGGACTGGAACTCATCATTTTGGAGAACATAGATGTTTCATTAGTGTACCGATACATTGATTTTGCAAATGATTTTGTTTGGGCTGGCTAGAGGATGTTGCTTTCCCCTTAGCTATCTTAATGCGAGGAAGAGGACAGCCATTGGATAAGGGAATGAAATTGAAGAAGTTACGAGGGGTTACTGCGAGGGAACTGAATTCTTGCTACACACAAAAAAGAGATAACTAATAGTTTTTTGCCTAAGGTTGTATTCCATTACAACACTCTAAAAACCATGCCATTAAAGGGAGTGTTATTGTGCCACTCCCAAGTTTAGTTAGAAATAAAGGAAGTGATTTCTAACAGTTCTAGTGCAATTGATCTAGTTGAGGCGCAAACAAAATACAGTCTGCTAAAAGGGCGCGACTTCTTTCCAAAGTGAATGTATGAATATGTATATGTGTAATGTATCAGTATGTGACCGTGTATAGACAAGGATATATTAGTTCAAGTCTGATAAATTAGTTGCTAGTTGCTTCGTGCACTTTCTCTTACAATAATATAAAGGGCACCTTGGGAATTATATGTCCTAACTTATGGCCTTTTTATGACCACTTATTTGTTACTTACGCTGTAATTAAACTTTTTATATATAATTCATGCTTAGCAGTATCTCAGATCATTCCAAGTTGATTTCAGTTTTGTTTTCATTTGCTTCAGAAGGTACAACAGGCGCTTTTGCAGTCAGATGTTCATTCAAAATCAGATAAAAGTCCTGTCACAGTGGCCGATTATGGTTTGTTTGAAAACTCTGCTGTGAATGCTTTCAATCAAATGCAGTCTACTTATATACTATTGAGGGGTTTTAAAACCTTGATATTTAAAGGGTAAATTCCATTTGATATGCAGATGTATAATTTAGTAATTAGATTGTACCATAAGTTTAGCAATTGAGGATTTAAATCAGCAATTTTGATATTATAGATTTTCTAGCAATTAGATCATACCATTAGCTTAGCATTAGGTGATTTCCCCATTTAATTTAGTGCCAAAGTTTGCTTGCATAGATTTCATACTAGGTGTGTCCTGTCCACTTTATGGACACTCACAGGCCTTTATTTGACTGAGCATCTTTTCAATTGAAAATAGAGACTAATTCCTTATCCCAAGAGCCATTCAATGACAAAAAAACTGTATCAGCTATGACATTGTATATTAAAATATATCTCTACTGCTATAAAGCCAGGCGTGGTTTTGGTGTCAAAGGCTTCACCAATTTTTTAAAGTCCCCAAATTGTCCACCACAAATACAAAGTGCACTAAAATAAAAGATATCGAACAGGGTTATTACTGTAAAATACCAACAAAAATGAAAGAAAATACAAATACGGAAGCATTGTGCGGGAGAGAGAAGAAAAGGAAAACTACCGGTCGCACACGATCTGCAGACGACGAGAGAAACTGCCAGGCGCACGATCTCAACACAAACAGAGACTCGGGTCACTCGGGACATATGGTTCCATCAGTACTCACCCCTCTCCCAGTTTACAGTTCATACAAGTCGAACATAAACACAGAAAAAGGAGCAGAGTGAAATCAAACACAAAAGGAGGAGAATATTATTATCATTGAGGTAAGACTTGATAATTGTCATTGGATAAATTTCAGATTTCGATTTTCATATTCACTTTTCGGGTACTGGTGGGTTTGTGTATAATTTTGCGGTTTTGGTTTTCGTGGGCATACCATACCATGCAGTTCGTAGAAAAAGCAAATTGGTTTTCGTTGATTAAAGCATAAACAAAAGTCCGAGAATTGGTGCAAAAAAAACACAGAGATAGGTATGGTTATGCAAGTTGAACCAGATTTAGAGGGTTCGAGTATTACAATTTAGTTTCTTGGATTGTTTTCTCATAACTGATATGGTTTTGATGTGAAAGATGGATGCTTTTTGTTTTTGTTTTCTGTTGTTGCTATAATATACGCATATACAGTTTGTTACTTAATACGTTTCATCGTCAGATTTTTGTTTGTTTAGAAGTTTCAAGTTTCGGAGTTGTAATTTTTGGGTTGGAATATATTTGCAGACATTCCTTGAGTTGTTTCTTTTTTTTCCTTTTAGTCTACTTGCAGTCAGACCATATTACTAGATTGGCTCCTCTACTCATTGGTACCGATAGAACAAACACAGCGATAACTAAAACTCTGCTCAATCAGGTAAACTAATCTCCTCATACCACTTATCGTAATGTTTACTCTTTCCTGATCTCCCATCATTATCATTCTCTAATGAATACATATATTGGCATTTTGTATGGTTTCTTGGCAGGTACAATCTCTAGTGTTCCTCAGGTAATTTGTAACATCATATATCATTTGTGAAGTCAGGTACAATCTCTAATAGTTATCGTTTGTTATTATTCCGGTGTTTTTCATAATCTCTAGATTTTCAGAAATTGTAAGTTGATACCTTGATGAGCAATATTATTCCTTTGCTTTGGGTGATTCAGGAAGTACCATTCTTTATAGGAACCAAAATAACTTCATGCATAAATTGTACCAACTACAAAAACGAGTACAGGGTGTTACAAGTACTGATATTGAAGTGATTTTGGTTCATTCAAATTTTTGCTCTATTCAGAATTGAAATAATTAGTTTTAATACTGAAGGCCATTTCTACATTCACTAACTCCTCTTTTCCTTTTTCTTAGTGAAGTTGCTTCAAGAAATTCATACTAGAGTTTGCAATTTGGGTGGGAAGCAACTACTTCAGCAATCTCATAGTTTTTCTTTTTGTTTTCCGTCACTTTCAGCAGAGTAGGTACTATTTAAGATTGAGATTGAGACAGAGTGCATCCAGGAACCAAAGGCTCAAGCAATGGTATAAATCCTTTATTTTTTTTTTTTTTTTTTGATCATCTGTTCTATAAATCGCTCTTTTAGGAATTACCTTTTCAACAGAAACAACTGCAATATTATACTTTTCTATAATGTTGTATTATTATTTTTTAATTTGTGCTCAAGTTTGGCAGTAGACGTGTAAATAGGAAGCATTTTGGAATTTGTCATCAATTTTAGTTTTGGATTTTGAATTTGTTTCCTATTGTTTCATTCCACAATTAATAGACGTACAATATGATTATCAGCACTTTGGAATATCAATTCTTTAGTTTTGAATTTTAGATCAAATGTGTTTCAAGATAGCATGATTTGTTTGGTCAGCCACAATGCCTGAATTTTCATTATTTTCACTACTAGAAATTTCCCCATTGCACACTGATTTGAATTAGTCCCTATTGGGACAAAGCACACTGATAAAAGTGGCTAAGGTCATTAGCCACTATGCAGCCACTAATTCCCTATCAGTCCCCTCTATAGCAGGTGCTATTGGGGCAATCCACACTGATAACACAACAGTGGCATCCCAAAACCCAATGCTGCAAGATACCTTTTTCCTTCCCACTATTACTGAATCAGTGTGTATTCTTAGTGCCACCAACATCAGTGGCAAAATTGGGAGTATATATAAAAAAAAAATAACTCAAAACTATACTATACAATTCATATAAAACTTCAAATATACTATATATTTCTATAATATACTGTACAATTCATAAAAGTAAAACAAAACTACAACATAAAAAAACATAAATCTCTTCATGTTCCTCCCCTTAGCTGCATCTGCTACCTCTATCTCCACCAACTTTCATATGGTTTCTGTCAAATAAATCAAAAGCTCAATAAAAGACTTTCAACATACACAAGAATGAAACTGAGATATAGAGCAGCCAAAATAGCAAATTTATTCAATTCAATCAATATCCTAAATTTAACATCTTAACAACACATATCAAAAATGTCTAAGAATGAAAATAATGAGTTCTTGTATATGATTATTAAAAAACGCCACTGATACCAAAACAAGATACTCAAAATGATATACCAGCCCCAAACCAAATAATCAACAACTATAATAGCCACTTTTAGCAACAGATTAAGTCACTATCCCAACACATACGTATATGTAGGAGTTAGTACCTTAAAGAAAACAAAGGCAGATGAATATTTTAGAAAGTTCACAAATTCCATGTTGAATTTTTCTGTTCCAATGTAACACAACTTAAGATCATGGTATAACAAAACATTATTTTTCAGTCCACATGGTTTAGCAGTGCCATTATTACTAAATGTCTTGGAAACCAGTTATATTCATACAAAGATAATATCTATTAGTTTCTTATCGCTAAAACAAATTAGCAGAAAGTAAACTCCTTCATTATAAGAAATGATTTTCAAAATATGAGTGTAGGGTTTGTCTCTGCAATGATTTTCCTTTAAGAAATATGCTTCCAGAAGTAAGTTGACAGCATTTATATATAACTTCCTACACGCGAGCTGCGCATGCGGAAGGGCCGTGCTCGCGCGTGAGTATTGTCCTTCCTCTCTTGCTACGCATGTTTGAAATGTTGCTCATGAGTGCAATATAATTTCTATGTTGCATATTACCTAAGTCCTATTTTTCATGTACAGATTTTTTAAAATATTGTATATGTCTTTAGCAATCCATTAGTAACAAACTTAAAACATGCATCGATATATACAAATCTTTACAATCGAAACGTACTTTTTAAAAAGAAACTGAAACAGAGTGCCTATATACATATTTGTTCGATAAAGTAAAGTCCACATGCTCCAATCAACTCCATCCTAGCCACCCATTTGTCATCAGTCGTTGCCCAAACTACAAATTGAGAGTACGAAGAACAGAAAATTATTTAAAAAAAAAATAGAAAAAAAAAATAACAAAACATAAGATAGTGTGTTTGGTTTTTTACTACAAAGTGAAATGGATCTACTAAGTGAAGTACATACCATGTAGTTAGATAATTCCTTTGCTGCAACACATTTGCTCCAATTATTGGATGACGTTAAGTTGCTGGAAGCAAAATCTCTTTATAAACAACATTTGTTGTGAACACCCCTTCCTCGCCTTCAAATGAGCCTTTCTTGACTAACACTTTGGTGGTAGCCTCTGAAATTCCTCGTGATAAAGCGACATATAACTGCCCATGACTGAATACATGATCTGGAAGGAAGATGCCAACATTCGGTATTGTTTGCTCTTGTGATTTATTTATAGTAAGTGCAAAACTCAACTTTACAGGGAATTGTTTTCTTGTCATCTCAAAAGGGAGTCCAGAACTCTCGGCACTCTTTAGAGATATTCTTGGTAAGAATACTCTAGTTCCAACAAATTGACCAGTTAAAATCTCTGCGTCAATAAGGTTGTTATATGATCCACGGCAAGTCAATCGTGTACCATTGCACAATCCCATCGTAGGGTCAATATTTCTCAAAAGCATAATGGGAGCACCTTTATTTATAGTTAACTGATGTGGGGGCATACCAGAAGGTGAAATTGAATTTAAGAATTCTTGTTGGTACATATTTCGGGTGTCATCCTCAACTGAGTCGAAAGAGTACAGGATCCGTTTAGGCCCTGGAAATTGTCTTTTTTTATAGTTAACTGATGTGGGGGCATACCAGAAGGTGAAATTGAATTTAAGAATTCTTGTTGGTACATATTTCGGGTGTCATCCTCAACTGAGTCGAAAGAGTACAGGATCCGTTCAGGCCCTGGAAATTGCTTTATAATCATCTCATTAATCACGTCAACATCATCATCCTTTGGAGTGATTATTGCCCTTTCAACCATGTACGCTGCATCATTTACATGAGATTCCAAATTAGGAAAAATTTCATTAACTAATCGGTTGATTGACTCTTCACCCTCCCATGGTATGGCCATACACGACGGTAATTGTATCATGTCTTCAACCACAGATGGTTGTCCTCCATTACCAACATTAAGTAAAAACTCTGAGAACTCTGGATCATTGATAGATCTCATATTTTGCCGCAAATGAAGAATCCTCACATCTTTCCAAAATGAAGAGTTAACCAGACTGGCTTGGACCATTTGAGACCTTGTACCCTTATGGACAACAGGCAGAACTTGTCGGAAATCTCCCCCAAAAATAATCACTTTGCCCCCAAATGGCAAATCAACACCTATTATGTCTTTAAAAGTCCGATCAAGAGCTTCAAATGCAAATCTATGCATCATTGGTGCCTCATCACAAATAATCGCTGATGATCTTCGTATCAACTCTGCTAAATTAGATTGTTTACTAACAGAGCATGTAGAAGATGCATCAAGATTGAGTGGAGTTTTAAACCTGGAGTGTGCCGTTCTCCCACCAGGCATTATTGTTGCTGCAATTCCAGAAGTTGCTGATGCCAGTACAATATGATCATTGCTTCTCAAGGTTGCTAAAAGTGCACGATATAAGTATGTTTTTCCAGTCCCTCCTGGACCATCAACGAAAAATATGGCATTGTCATTGCACTCTATAGCTGATATTATTGCATTGTATGCAAATGACTGATCCTCATTCAAGAGATGAACTGCATCGCAGTCTTCTTGAGGAATGATAATTGAAACTTCATCCTGTATTAGCCTAGGCATTGACGAATCTTCACCATAATCTTCATCCATTTCAGGCAAATCATAATCACAAACAGATTTAGTATGTTGCACCAGCAATCCGTTTAAGTCTCGTAAGAGTCTTTTTGTGATACGTGCACTGACTGCAGTGCTTGAAGAAGCATAATCTTCTATCATAAATTGGTAAAATTGATCCCATAAACTTCGTACCCCATGAGGCTCGCAATAAACCAAGATAGTGACAAACAATCTCCTTAAAGATGAAGGCATATGTATGCTTGAAGCCTCATGTAAACATTGTCAGATACTATCATTGTCTTCTAACAGACCTCTTTGTCCAGCCGCTTTCTTAAATGTTGGTTGCAAGATGCCATCTACTGTCCTCAAATCCTCGTATGATGCAGGCCCTCTAACATGGTTCAAAAGAACATGTAAGTAGAACTTTTCTCCTTCTGAAGGAGATACCGTATATATTCTACCAATTACTTTTTGGTTAGTCTGTCTTTCCTCCCATGTCTTATGTTTGCCAATCCATCTGAATCTTTCAGAAAACTCTCGATATAAGTATTGGCGCTCACCTTCATAATACATGTTCTTAGTAAAAAACTCTGTGAGCATCGTCATTGAGTTTCTGTCATTTGCGAGAACATCTGTTACCCTTTCATTGGCATTAAAGAAAACACTCTGTCTATTTGGAAGATGAATTTGCAATCGTTCCACTGAAGGATACATACGATTCATTACAAATTTGAATATTCTCCACAAAGCCTCTGGTGCACAAACCCATCTTGCATCAACAAAATTCCTTATTTCATCTTCATTAGCTTCGGGTCGAACTTCAAATGTTACTCTATCTGGACCTTTGTAGACATATTTGTACAAATACTTAACACTCTTAATGCTGCAACAGACTTCGACATTGATATGACAATCATATTTTGTGAGTAGCCAAGGGTTGTACGGAATAACCCAACTGTTATCTACTTGTCTACTTTGATTGAAATCAGATTCTGCATTTGGGTGAACATCTCGCCTACGGTAAATGGGATAAGAGTCATTCCCTTGAAATGTGTTGGCTGAAAAGGGCTTAGGATAACCTCGTTTACAACTCCCACGCTTCATACATGGGGCATTACGCTTATGTGCTCCACATGGACCATGTATCATGTGCCTCAATCCGGCATTGTACAACTCCGGTTCTTCATCTTGACTTGGTATTTCAGCTCGAACAATTTTGTCATAATCATCCGGGTTATTCAACTTATCATCGTCATTTAACATGAGAAGCATATGAACATGTGGGAGACCACGTTTTTGAAATTCGATGACATAAACATGTGCAACAATAGTACCTAAGACCCCTTTTTTGATAACATCTTCCTTCAGCTCTTCAAATTTGGCACGAAAAATCCGGGTACATAAATCAGGGCAATCTTGTGAGAAAAATCCAGGTAATAACTCTGCCTTTATTTCTTTCCAATTCGGGTTGCATGTCATTGTGAGGAAAATATCTGGCTTCCCGTATTTTTGGACCAAAGCCATTGCATCTTGGTATCTCTGGTGCATATCACGTGGACTACCGATAAATGAGGAAGGTAAAATAGTTCTGCGACCAATGTTACCTGTTTTGGTATTGTAAGTGGGGTTAAACACCTGTTTTTAAGCATACTAAAGTCAACATAAAAGTTTATAGTTATATAATAATAATAATAAAGTTCATACCTGCATTGTTTTCACCGGCATTTAGCGAGTCTTGGAGTCCATTATAAAGTTCACGTCGCAGGGTATCTTGATTACTGCGAATCCATCTAAGCTTTTGTGTCTCAATGCCAAGTCTGAGACCATCCTATGATGATTTCCTCAACTTTAGGCTCCTTCTCCTCCTCCTCTCTGACAGGGTTCACATTGACGATTGCAGCATGCTTGATGCTTTTTTCTGAGAAGAGTTATGAGCAAAACTACATGAACATCATTTCTTGTTACTTCAATTTGGAAGCTCCTTTGCCAGTGACCCACCCCTATTATTTCCATGAGCACCCAAATGTTTTTTTAGTCAATTTTTCAGAAACTAGAGCAATTAATTATGGGGATGATTGGAAAAACAAGCAGATTTTAGACTAAACAGAACAATAACAGAGTGTTGGGTAATTACCATCAATTCCAACTACTACCTTCAGTGTCTTGGATTGCGATTTCTCGTCGTGCACAAAGACCTTATCACCACCTGTTACTGCAAATGAACATAGAGAAGAGCGATTAAGGATCGGTAAGCAGGAGAACATTGCTAGAAAAAAAAAAATAAAAGAATAGATTTTGAAGAGAAACAAATGAAGACCCATATCAAGAGTGTTATACCAATTTATCAACGAGAGATTGATAGCAATTACTTGCTCTTATTGTGCAAAGTCTTAAAAGGGGATGAAGATCTGAAGATAGCAAAACCATTGAAGATCTAGAAATAGCCAAACCACCGAATATTTAGAACAAGGGACTTGGGACTTGGGACTTGGGAGTGGGAGCACTAAAGAGAGAGAAAAGAGAAGAGAGAAGAGAGAAAAAGAAAGAATATAATAGAATTTTCAGTGGCCATTGTCAGATTCTAGTACAAAGGAAAAATTAAAAAAAATTGGTTATCCACAATTATAAGCAATCTATGGCAAAATATCTCACCTACAATACTTGATACCAACTTATTCCACTCAAATAGTAAAAGATCCCACACATATTTCATTCGTGGCAAACCAAATGTTGCCTTTGCTCATATTTGTTGTGGTGTTAGCTACATGAGTATAAAATGCACTAATGAATTAAGCTAAGTAATCAAGGTTATCAGACAAAACATATCAGAATGAAACAAAAAAAAGCTAACTATTGGTACCCACAAAAAAAAGAAGCAATACACAGAAACAACCCAAAATAAGACTTGATGATCAATATTCAAACTTGATTGAATGCTCACCACCCACAAAGGCAAAGCATCAATTTATCTGAGACCAATCCACATCTAAGAAAATTGAGCACTGCACCAAAAACTTAAAAAAAAAAAACATCAAATATATTAAGAAAGCTGCCAACTCTTACTGAATCATATTGAATGCTATTGATTGACAAAACAAAGCATACTTGAGACCACAAAAAACCACAATTTTTGACAACTGAAAAAGAACCCAAATCCAATAGATACCTATTGAAAGCTTCCTCCCAAACTCGATCAAAAGTCTAGCAGCCACCTTTTCCGAAATAAACCCAAACCTTGCTCCAAAAGTTCACGAAGTGGGACTCTGCTGAGGGAAGTAATGTTTTGAAATTTAGGGTTTTCAAAGATCAAAATCCGGATTTTGAATTTCAAAGGAAACTGATGACGATATTTTCCTTGGCCATTGATCTGGACCGTGAGCTTGACCCTTCCAGTCCTTGGCGAAGGGTCAAGCTCACGGTCCAGATCGATTGAGGGACTGGAAGGGTCAAGCTCACGGTCCAGATCGATTGAGAGGAGGGATGAAGAGAAGAAACCAAAATCAGTTCCACATTTCCCAAACAAATTTTTTTATAGCTAAAAAGAAAAACTACTAGATCTGATCTGATTCTTCATAAACAGTGACAAAACAATACCTTAAGCTCTTGTATAGCATTAGAGATTGCCCCAAATCCTTTCCAAGAATACTGATTCTTTGCCTTTCGCGCAAGAACATGTAAATCAAATCACCCAATTACAAACCATCAATTTGGGGCCCCAAATCAAAAATTCCCAAATTCCCTAACAGAAAACTGACCCCAACACTCTAGGGGACATATAGATATTGTAGATCTGCCGCCTCTCCATAGCTGCAAATTTGTGGGAAGATTAGATCCCCAATATCGAACGCCTAAGGAAATGTCAGAGATTACAGAAATATAATAGCGTAAACTTGAATCGGCATCGTCTATGCCGACAGAGGTCACTCCTTGATGAGATTGAAAAGGATGACAATTGTGATGGTTGCAACAGTTACCCAGAAGAAAACACTAGAGAGGGAGAGATCGAAAATTAGGAGGAGGGGAGAAAAACTAGATCTTGTTTAGGTCTAGAGAGAGAGAGAGAGAGAGAGAGAGAGAGAGAGAGAGAGAGATGAGGGGAGAAAACTCCGGATGTAGATCTAAATTAGGTTTGAACTCTTAAGGGAGTATATTAAAGGAAGTTTTCTCTCATCGTCAGATCAGCTCTTCATCACTAATCCGACGGCTATAATTAGAATTGACTGCCATATAGCCATGTGAAGAATTGTTGAAGTCCTACTTTTTCATTCTGATAGTTTGAATCACATAAACAATGCTTTATAGCATTCTTACTATTCCTTGTTGACACCATTATCAGTGACGTAGGGATTAAATAATTAATTTCTTGTATGTACTGTATACATTAGAAACTTATGATCAGTGACAGACCACAAAAAAACCACTGATTGTTTATATCAGTGTGAAACTATTCATTTATCACACTGAAGATTTTCAGTGGCAAAAAAAGAGGTGCTAATGGGAAAATTTGTAGTAGTGTTTTAGCTGTACTGGTGGATTGCAAGAAGTGAATTTTGAAATTTAATTTCCAGAGTCCACCCTTTTTGTTGAGGTAAAGAGACGTACTAGGATTAAGTGATTCCAAGGGTATGTAGTTAGTTTAGGTTCTTGCCATAACAGAGCTTGGAATTAAGTTTAGGTTTCTTTTAACTGAATTTACTCATCTAAATTTTGTTGTATGAGTAATTTACTCTTTTTTCTTTTCTTACTTTTTCTTTGGTCCAGACGATCATAAGCTTGAGTGAAGATCTAAGGAAAATTTGAGAAGCGTCACGTTACTTTGGTGATTGCAACTTTGAAAATTTCAATACGTTCAATTTGTTTTGTCGTTTGTTATTGTTTATTTATTGATGCCCTATACTGTTTTCCTGTTTCATTTTGAAATCTTGATATGATACTTTTACTATCCAGTGAACCTATTTAGCCATGGCTCCAAAATGTTAGAAGAAATGAAGGAAGAAAAAGCAAGAAGAGTGTGAAAGTGAGTGAGGAGGACATTTGGTCGAAGAAGCATGGAAAATTAGAAGGTGGGGAGAAAAAATAATCAAAGCCTCCACTTGCTGTTTCCCTACATGATAGCTTAAATCAACTCAAGATAGCCTAATTTATTGAAAAAGATATATATGCTATTGAGTTTTTTCGTTTTGAATATCCTTGGGATTAATTTTTCCATTGAAAAGTTAAGAGACAATGACAAACATATGCTTTCACAAAATTCGCAATCTTTCTTTCATTTGTACAGTTTCAATCCTGTAAGAGGAAACGTCTAAGTTTATGCCCACGCAAATATTTTTCTCCCAAAATCGTTTAAAAAGAAAATCAATATTATTACAACAACACACTCAAATGAATTAATTTCTCGCACCTACGAGTGCAACCCTTTCGCATGCCGCACATGTAGCAACAGAAGGAGGACAATATGCATATGTGAAATGTATTTCCCAAAATAAAATCCGCACGTGAAAGCATGACCTTTCTGTATGTGTTTTGATACACACATAGTAAGAGAGGAAGGACAATGTGTATATGCGAAATGTTGAGTTCAATAACAATTCACAGGCTCTTTGATACACGCATAGTAAGAGAGGAAGGACAATGTGCATATGCGAAATGTTGAGTCCAATAACATAATTCGCACGCGCGAGCGCGGCCCTTCCGCACGTGCATAGCGCGCGCAGGAAGGCTAGTTAACTTATAAAGTCCAAACTGAAGTGGTGACGTTTGGCATTCATGCGTTTACACTCCGTATAGCTATTAGGTTTCATATAAGAAACTGTCAATAACCGTCTTTCTTCTTTCTGTTGGTTACTTGAAGGTTCACAGGCTCTTGTTAGTTTTGTTCTGGAGAGGGAACTTCCTTCCGAATGATTCTCTCTAGTAGCTGAGGAGGTGAGTATGAATGCAGATTAAAGAGACATGCAGCTTCTTTTTTTATTTATTTCTTATCATCCTTCTCGCTAGAATTATTAATCAATCTTTTTTCCAACTTTTATATTCTCGCTAGGATTCGGGAGATCTTCGAATAGACAGTGGCAGGGAAACACTAGAACGCATCACAAAACTTGTTAACGATACTCTTGCCAACAGTGACAGTTATATTGATTCTAATTTGACCACTGAAGATGTGCTCAGGGCTATTGACAATGACAAATCTGAAGGTGGCCGGCACTGGGTTTTAGATCCCATTGACGATACCAAACGGTAAGCTTCTGGACTTTATATTTTGACAGCCTCTATCATTTGTGAGATAAACGTATTGTAAAGCATTAGTTGAGGTTGGGAAGAACACCAAAGGTCGATTGAAATGGTATTTGGCTGATGGTTTTATTATGATTTTGACATTTTGTCTTGTACCCGGTCGATTTACAAATTTGTGATTACCCTTGCTGAATAGTCGCGTGTTATGTCTTGCATGCATGTAACTTGAATTGCTGAGTGTAAATCTGGTTCTAAAATACATTTTGTTTGATGTTTTACTCCAGGACTTTATTATTTTCTGCATATACATGTATGAAATTGTTTAAAGCTATTAATGTATTGGTCATCATGTCCCAAAAAAAAAAATGAATGTATTGGTCAACATGACAAAGTTTCAGGCCTAACAGATGTCCATGCATTCATTTACAATAATCTGCAGCCATTTTCTTTTTGTATGTTGCTGATGTCTTGTTCTTGGCTATTTGCAGACATCATTGGGGCTTTTATATTAAGGAGCTTTTTCAATGTGATCTCAAGCACTCATGCTTTTTATGTGGTTATTTGTATGACCATTTTTACACATTTATACTCTGTTTCTTTTTTAATTTTAAAAGTTCATGATGTGAAATAAGATCTCCAGTTAAATAATCGTTTGGTTTCATTACAAGGATGTCAATCCTCTATATGGAAGAGTTTAGTACATATTTATTGTGTTTCTATGTGTGTGATTTCCTGACATTTTTTCTTTTCTTTTGCTTCTGTTTAGCTGGTTTTATTGTCATGTACTCCATATTATAAACCTCGCATGATGAGAGTATTATTGTTGGATTGTGCCATAGGTTTGTTAGAGGAGACCAATATGCCATAGCATTAGCATTACTGGATGAAGGAAAAGTTGTGTTGGGTGTCCTGGCTTGTCCAAATCTCCCCCTGGCGTCCATTAGCGATGATAATCAGCATTCTTCTCATGATAAAATTGGTTGCCTTTTCTAACGCAGTCGGAAGTAACCTGAGTTTACAAGTAATAAACCCTTAAAAGATAAATCTGGAGTCCACCAGAGAATTTGAGAAAAAAACTCTCATTTAATATTTGATATGATAAACTGATCCTAATACAAAACATGATGATGCTTATATAGGCATCCAAAACCTAAAATCATAGGCTAACAAGAAATCCTCAAAAATCCAAATTTAAAAGGAAACTAAAAACCTAAAATAAAAGAATTCTAAAACAAATGTAAACTAGCCTAAAAATATTAAATCCCGAATCGGATGATTAAAACGACATATTTTGGCTTAAATCCGTTAGGACTCACTAAAGTGAGTTTTGAAGATCTTGTCGTTCCCATTCTGGAAATGTATCATGCGTCTCAAACAGACATTCTGGCCAAAAGTTGATCAAATCTGGTTCTCAATCAAAACCTGACTTTTTGTATGAGTAACTCGAAAGGTCCAAAACCAAATCTTCTTGAATATTCCAGCAGCTAATAATCTTATTACGCGTGAGTTATCTATTTTCCAATCACTCTTCTTGATTCTATGCCGCTTCTTTGCTTTTATAATTTTCTGGCTAAACCAGGCCCATTCGCATCCTACATCATTTTCTTTGCAAAACTTGGTGCAGGAACATATATGCAGCCATTGGATGGTTCATCATCGCTAAAGGTCAGCACTAGATAAAGTTTATTCATAATAGAGAATAAAAAATAAATTGAAAAAGTTAACATTAGGATTTTTTTATGGTATCCTCCAGGTGTATGTCAGTGCTACTGAAAATCCTGAAGACGCCTCATTCTTTGAGTCTTATGAAGCAGCACACTCCTTGCACGTCTTGTCTAGCACCATTACCAAGGTATTGCATCCTTGTTTTCTTCTTTACAAAAATTTATATTTTTTTATTGTCTATAGAATATTACGGCTGAAAAAATGTATTAATTAACAGAAACTTGGAGTCAAAGCACCGCTAGTTAGAATTGACAGCCAGGCAAAGTATGGGGCACTTTCCAGAGGAGATGGAGCAATATATCTTCGTTTCCCCCATAAAGGATATCGCGAGAAAATATGGGATCATGCTGCTGGGTGCATTGTTGTCACTGGTAAAGAATTCTTTCCAATACTCATGTCTTCCTTGAATTGTGATGGATGGGGCTTTATAGGATAAGCTGCAAGCTTGAAATCTAAGCTTCCTCTTAGGAGAGGATGAAATTAATAGGGTCTTGATGATTTGAATTACAATGTTTAACTTGTGTTGGATCCAGATAAAGTTTAGATCATTCATTCCCGGAGATACTAATATTTGTTTCAAGCTTGTAATCATGGCTGTGTACAGAATATGGCATTCAGGTCGAAAGACACTGAAAAAGTGAAAATAGGACTGCATATATGGAGTAGTTCATGCACAAATTTAACAGGGCAAAATTAAGAAGTGATATAAAAGTACAATAGTTTCTAAGTCAACAATTGGAGTCCGTTTCTAGTTGCCTGTAATTCCCAAAGTTATATAAAAATGCACTTAAGTTATGAACCCAGAGATGGAAGAAAGGTTTTTACATTCTTTTATTGTATGAATGAGATAGCTGCTAAGTTGATGGGTGGTTTTGAATCTTGAATTCTTGATTGACTGAACAGACCATATATTAATATCTTGAGGATTCTGTTAGTTTCATTTTATGTCTAGTTTGGGTAAATGGTGTTTCCTTCAATGTTTTATTGCGAATGGAAACCCTTGAGGAATGCATCGGTGAGCTTATGAAACTTCCCCCTTAGGAATCTCTCCAGAAGAACCCCGGCAACAGCTATTATGTGTTCTCAGTTTCTTAGCTGTATACTTTATAAATTAAAACTAGGGGAGAAGAAAAATGTACCTGCAATCAACACATGTTTGTCATCATTTTACAGAAGCTGGTGGTGTAGTCACAGATGCTGCCGAAAATCCATTGGACATTTCAAAAGGGAGCTATCTGGATCTTGAAACAGGCATAATTGTTACCAACCAGAAATTGATGCCATCACTCTTGAAGGCAGTTAAAGAATCCTTGGAGGAAGAGAAAGTTTCATCTTTGTGATTCTCTTTGGAGGTCCTAACCTAGCATTTGGAGATTCACCTTTAATACTTGTCTAATAATATTTCTTGTCTAGTCGAGCACCTTTTGCAATTTCATGTTGTGCTAAAAAAATAAACTCTGGAGGAGATTCTTTCTTATGAAAAAAATCAAAAATGAAAGAATGAGTTCAATAGAAGCATTTGTTCTTTTCCTTCGTGCTTTTTTGAGTGCTTACTCCTCTTCAATAGATAAGCTTGAAATTATCATCAACTGTAGATGCAAAACAGGGTTTTTGGTATAAAATAAGATAACTACTCTCTTCTGGTTAGCATTGCATTTTCATTGTTCTTCCAATCTGATCTGCATCACTTCCATATTACGACTTTTATAGACCTGCAAGCAGTGCAAGCTTAAACACATCTTGCAAAAGCCTTCTCATATTTCATCTGCATCATTCCTCATCACTTCCATACAAAGTAATCTGAGTATGTGGTGGGATCTGTCATGTCTAAATGGCTAAATCAAAAAGAGAACATAAGGACTCCTCATGAAGTGACCTGAATTTCATGGCCATGACTTTGATATTACAAAGAAACCAATTTGTGATTTACTATTAGTAAGAGTAGACTGCTGCCTAAAGTCAAAGTCAATCATATGGCTATCTGTTGGTTACTAGGATAGTAGGACGGGTCAAAATGGATTTAATATTGAAATAAGTTGAAAACCTGTTGGATTTATTAATGTCTAAGCATGAAATGACAGAACAAACACAGCAGAGACGATCCAAATTCAAAGAGTGATGGAATAAGGGGTAAATATTTTATTAAAAATCTATGTACACTTCCACTTATGTACACTTACACAGGAACATCAGATGGGTAATCCTAGGGGTGTCTCTTAATTGTCTCTCTTAGCCGTTTCTCCTGCTCAACAAGATTGGAAAGAGGACAGTCGTATACATCAGTGAATGATAGGAGCATTTTAATGCGACGTTTTACTCAGTTATTTCCTTAAATAAATCATCCTTCTTTAGGAAAGTTTATATTTTTAGGAAGTTTCTATGTTAAGTAACTTTAACAAAAGTTTCTATTTTTAGGTCTCATGGAGCAAACGAAGCTGAAAAGAAGAAATGAAGTTTTCCTGGTCCAGCCAGGAAACTTTGTCAAAGCAAGACTCCTGAGCCTACTAGGAAGCATGATCGAAAAAATGAAGAAAAATTGCGTTGAGAGAAGAGTCCTGGAGGCACTAGGAGACTTCATGGCTTGAAGATGACACATGGAGGCCCAAGAATCTTCTAGATTAAAGTCAATTTTGGCAAAATGGGAAAAGCCTAATTGATTTTGGGTTGTTAGACGAAAAAGAGATATTTTGGGGGGATTAAATCTTGATGTTGCTGTGAAAATGGGTGGAGGTTATGAAGATAACGTGAAAATCAAAAGAGGATCAAAGAAGATGACGTTGGAGATATTCTAGGGAGAGTTTTAAGGGATGATGGAGAGTGTGCAACAAAAGGTCTAGGTTCATTCCTAGTTATTTATCCGAAAATAAAGAGAAAAATCAGAAAAAAAAAAATCCTTGGAAATTCGACAACAATATATTATGGACTTATTTTGAAGCTTTTTGATTGGTTGGTTGACACAACAAAGCTAACATGACACTATGTGATTAGTCGAAGCTAACATGGCCCTAAACCCTAATCTTCTAATATTTATGATAGAACAGACCCGGAAACCCATCAGGCCCAGGGGCCTTTAGAGCACCCAACTGAAGGGCAGCTTCTTTTACTTCCTCTAAAGAAAAGGGAGCGATGAGGCTGGTATTAAGTTGCTAGCCCATTGGGCTGCATTGGCTGCACAGAAGTAGCTATCGTTCCACAAAGCATTAATTGAATTCACTTACTACTAGGCTACAGGTAGTAATGGGATAAATGCCACAGGTAGTCTACTAGGCTAGCAATGGGATAAATGCATTCACTTACTACAAATTTGAATTGAAAAGGATCCAAGGACTTAATAACTATGTTAAACTCCTTTTACATATTTTTGCCTAAGCAATATCTAAAACAGAGGTGCAGGTAGTTTTAGGTTAAAATATATTAGTATCTTGTACTTCATCTCGCTTGTGCCACCATCACCAACATATGTGACCACACATGCATCTTTTCTGTCCATTTTTAGAGAATAAGCAACACCAACAGCCTGCGGAAGTTGTGTACTTCAAAGCAAATTATTTTGTTGTGTGATTCTAATGATTTTAGTAAAAGACTTAAAACTGTTCTACATAGCTCCTAAAGAAAATACTTGTATCTTATGCCACGGTTGATGCTACAGTGACGTAATTGTGCTTGTTAGACCCATAATGGATTGGCAACTGCCTGCCTTTCCCGTAATCAGCTTTGTTACTGAAACACTGGTTTGCAAATTCTTGTACAGTGAAACCACGCCATATTAAAACTCCTGGCTCCCTGTACTGCATGAAAGTTAAAGAAAACTTTGTCTCAAATCACTCTCATCCCATCTCATAAAAAACTACTGAAAGCTCTGATAAGGCAAAGGGAATTTAAATCTTAATGAGTAGGCGAGTTTCCAAACTCTCCCTCCGGGATTCTGTGGTTTTGAGCAAATGAAGCCGGAAAAGGAACCAGGACTGGAGATTTACGAGTGAAAGATGAACTGCAAGAGCTGAAATGGATCAAACCCAAAGAACCCATCTTGGACTTGAAACAGTTTATCATAATGGATCATTTTCAAGAACAAAGCGCAAAAAAGGCTCAGAACCTTATTGGATGGGATCCCTCCTTCTTGCAATTATGTAAAACTATACTTCTGAAGGGTCAGTTAAGGAAGATCATAAGGCTGCCTGACGTTTTGTTATTAGAGATGATATGGTAAACCAATTCTAGCCTCTTCAAAACATATTGGTCGATGAAACTCTAGCCTTAAGAGCAGGAATTCTTGCAGGTCTAATTCATCGTTACAAATTTGTCCAAGTTGAAGGTGATTATGAAGGTAAATTCTATAGTACATGTAAAAAGTATATCAGTTCGATATAGAGGTAGATTGACTTCATGTATAAGTAAATTATTTGAGTTGACTTGATCTCAATTTAGTCTATTTCTGTATCTAGTGACTTCATGCATAAGTAAATTAGGTTGACTTGATCTCAATTAGTCTGCTTCTTGGACCCAATGAGGTTGGAAAAACCGTAGGAGAGATTTTCTCTCTCACCCTAGCTCTCTACGGCACCCTCGCCTCCTCTTCTCCTAGCTTTCTTCTCTACGTCTCTCACCCTCAACCCTCACTCAGCCACATGGCCTCCATTGGTGCTAACACCGCTAGCTGTGCTGCCTCCCTTGCTCTTGCAGAGGGAGATAGTGCTCCTGATCTGGGGAGAATTGGTGGCGGCCCTGTTCGTCGGTCTTCCAAATCTTTTCTGATTGGGAAGCCTCTGACCTGCGGACCGGTCAACCCTATGGCCTTCAAGGCTCACCTCCTTTGTACCTAGATGGATGTCACTCTAGTGATGTTAAAGAAGAAGTCGGGCAAGCTACTTGGGAGTAGGAATAAGAATCATTGCCCTAGCAAGAAGCCGAATGTCGCTGCTTTACGACTCTCTTACCCTGCAGTTACTGGTATTGATCCCAACCCTAGCGACAAGGGCAAGGGAAAGCTTTAGGCTTTTCCAGGTTTCCTTGCCTAATACTAAAAGTTGAGTCTTCTACTACTTTCATCTTAGTTTCTCTAGTTGTACACCAAATGCTGTCTTGTGGTTAGGCTCAATAAGTGAGCGAATGTGTTAACAGTGAGGGTCACCTGTCATTTGTCTGGTAGCTTATACCATTTATGATTTTGGTGTAAGACAGCATTTGATGTACGTGTCTTCTGGCCATGGATAAATGAATGAAGTTATCTATTTTCTCAAAAAAAAAAAAAAATACTAATCTACTTCATATATCGATACATTAATATATTGTAGACGATCTCAATTTTAAAATATTTATAGACAGCATAAACAATAGAATTTTGCATCCTTGGAGAATTAGAAAACTACTCCAACTCTCCAAGATATTCTTAAGCTCTCTTCTCAATTCCAGCACATTAGTTACAAACACATTTGCATAAAAGCAAACCTCCTTGCATATGCAGTCACAAATGTGGGACATAATCAAAATGTTGCAAGTTGGAACTATTATTTTCGCCTTTCAGCTTCTAATGTTTTGTATCATGATCTTTAAAATTTTGGGTCTATTGGATGCTATATTTAGCCTTTTTAAATGTTTTCTTGTCTGCAAAAAAAAAAAAAAAAAAAAAACACACACACACACATCTGCGTCAAATTCAGTGCAAGGGTGGCCCTAGGGGTGTTCAAATGGAGCAGCCGCACAAGGCCTCCTGTTTTCGAAGGCCCACTAAATTCAATTTTTTCTTTGCCTATTTTGTGATCTTCTCTCTTCTTTTAATATTTTTTTTCTTTCTTTTTATTCCTAAAGGCCTCCCTACTTTCTTCTTCGATCTTCTGTTATGTTTCTTGACTTTTTTTTCTCCATTTTTCCTTCCTTGTTGATGTTTTTAGGCGTTCACTATTTTTTTCTTCTATTTATACCAAACATTTTTTTCTTAGTTCTTCTAATTGAGATCATGATTAATAAGGCATCATCTAAATTTTCGCGCTAGGCCTCTTAATTTTCAGGACCAGCCCTCATTCAGTGTGTCACGGAAGAATGGGTAAGCATTTTATTAAAGAGCTATGTACACTTCCACCTATGTACAGTGGAATAACTTTACACAGGAACATCAGATGGGTAATCCTGGGGGTGTCTCTTAATTGTCTCTCTTAGCCGTTTCTCCTGCTCAACAAGATTGGAAGGAGGACAGTCGTATACATCAGTGAACATGTCAGCAACTGGTGGCTTTTCAACTTTCTCAGCTTCCTGGATTGCATGTAACATCTGCGATACAGGTATGATGAGTGAGACAGGTTCAAATTATTGCGAGCAATTCTAACTTTGGATCTTTATCATATGAACGTAAACGATCAAAATCTGTTCAACTCAAAAGTGTGTTTCCTTAGAAAGAAACCTTCTGTTTCTAAAGTCGAAAGGGGGCAAAACTACAACTCATACTAGCAATATTATGGTTTCTGGTGAACAAAATATACGCAAGAGCAAACAGCAAAGAATATAAAAACAGTAAAGGATTCTGCAGATAGGCATAAACATATGTCACAAGGTGTTCTCTGTCTTTAACTAGCACAAATTCACTTTAAGAGCAGCCTTTTATATTCATCATCATTCAACCAGTGCAGAATAAGTGACAATGTCTTGATTTCTCTCCAGTTCTTTGAGTTTAGTCTTTTCATGAAAGAAATCCCTAATGAATTATTATTCTCGTGACTGTTAGCATAGAACTGTTCATTCCTACATGAAGGCAGTGCCTTAACTGTGGCGTCACTGAAAGGTATTAAAATGGAAAGAACATGGTCAACTATCACATTTTAGTTTGTTGTTCAATTTTCCTTATATAGCATAGAAAGAATTACCTGCTTTCTCACACTGTTTCTAGCCTCTATCTCTGCCTCACCACTCCACCAACCATTTCTTTCAATCCATTTTCTAAATCTAGTTACTGGGTCTCGTTCCACTTTCCACCGTTCAATCTCATCAACTGGCCGATACTTGGTTGAATCATCTGATGTGGAATGGTGTCCAACTCGATATGTTAATGCCTGCCAATGGAAAAAATCAAAACTTAGAGTGGATTTATCAATATGCCAAACAGAAGGACAGGAAAATCACCAAAACAAGAGACCTTTTCTTACCTCTATTAAGATTGGTCTCTGTTCACTGATTGCCATTTCGCGTGCAGCGTAAACTGCACTATACATGGCAAGTGCATCATTCCCATCTACTCGGATACTTCGGATTCCATAAGCCCGACCTTTTACAACAACACCATCACCTGTCAACAGATACCATCCCAAAAATGAGAAAATACCGCTTGCTTCTTGTTATCAAGAGACTGTCTCTCGTTGAAATTGTACAAAATACAAGCAGAGAGGAAAAGTACTCCGAAACTGGTCTGAAGTAGGTGTACTGATAGCCCATCCGTTGTTCCGACAAATGAATACGACTGGAGCCTCCGTAACAGCCGCAAAATTTAGAGCAGAATGGAAATCACCCTAATATAAGAAAACAACCAAAAACAATAATTAATCTCTAAACTCAAGGGCCTGTTAATTGAATGGATCACATCAGAAAGATTCATCAATTCTCTAACTACACTATGGATTAAGTAGATGCTAACTACATCAAGTATTTACATAAGGATACAATCGTAGCTGTTTATGGGTAGCATACTAGGCTAGCAATGGGATAAGTGCATCATTTACTAAGGATTCAAGGACTTGATAACCATGTTCAACTCCTTTACATATTTTTGCCTAGGCAATATATAAAACAGGATGTGCAGGTAGTTTAGGTTGATATATACTGGTATTTTGTATTTTACCTCACTTGTGCCACCTTCCCCAATATATGTGACCACACATGCATCTTTTCTGTCCATTTTTAGAGAATAAGCAACACCAACAGCCTGTGGAAGTTGTGTACTGCAAAGCAAATTATTTTGTGGTGTGATTCTAATGATTGTACTAAACGACTTAAAACTGTTCTACATAGCTCCCAAAAAAAATACTTGTATCTTACGCTATGGGTGATGATACAGTGATGTAATTGTGCTTGTTAGACCCATAATGGATTGGCATCTGTCTGCCTTTCCCATAATCAGCTTTGTTACTGAAACACTGGTTTGCAAATTCTTGTGCAGTGAAACCACGCCATATTAAAACTCCTGGCTCCCTGTACTGCATGAAAGTTAAAGAAAAATTTTTCTCAAATCATTCTCATCCCATCTCATGCAAAACTACTGAAAGATCTGATAAGGCAAAGGGAATTGAGATCTTATTGAGTTGGTTGGGGTGGGGTGCATATAAGGCCACAAAGAATATTGCAGAAAGTGATTGTATGAGCATAAGTAATTGAACCTGAGGAAGGACAATGTCATCAAAGGTGAGTGCTGCAGCAGATGCAATATTGATGGCTTCTTCACCAACTGTAGTCAGATAAAAGGAAATTCTTCCTTGCCTCTGTGCTTCATAGAAAATGGTGTCCATAGTTTGAAGCATCACCATGTCTGTGTACATTTTTACAGCAACTTCCCGGCTGACCTAATTGAATTGGTAATCCACAGGTCATAAGGTTCTTATAAGATATGTTTATGTTCAATAAAGGATAACTGAAACCCCTATTGCAAAAGGGAGGAGGTCTACTACCTCAGCATAGTTGCTGGACATAATTTTCTTCCCATTGTCATCAAGGACCCGATAACAGGACTCACGCTCCGTAGTCGACTCAGATATGAACCTCATTTCAGGAGTAAATTTGACCTTCCCATCTGGTAAATCCAAAACCTGCCAAAACATTGGAATCTTTATTTTGAGCAAAGTTGCATAAAACACATCTGCACACCCCTATGCATTCGCATTTGCATTCAAAGCAAGTCTTCCTGAATGACATAGTAGCGGAACCAGGAATATATATATATATACAGATTTGCTCACCTAAGGGACTGTGAGGGACAAATGCATCTTAACCACATTTATTAAATATAAAAGCAGAAATTATAATAACTTAAAACTGTGCATTTATTTTCAACCGTCAGATTCACTTGTCCCTCACAATTCCTTAAAAACTGTCCCTTAAGTGAGCATGCCTTTATATATACTAGTCTTGCCCACATATGCTATGCATATGTAAAGCAGATTTTTCGTTTTAAATTTTCTTTTTGTAATATTTATGTCTTAAAAATTATTGAAATTAAATAAATTTGAGAAGTTATCTGCATAATAGGGTAGTGGGAAGTTATCCACGTACATAATGGGTTAGTGGGAACCTATTTTTTTCTTTTAAAAACTGATAATCAGTTTTTTATTATTTACTGTAATACCCTTCAAATATTAGAAATTATTTAAAAATAATATATGGTATGAGGGTTTTCGTGTCTTTTCACGTTCACTTTGACTAACAAAGCCTCTTCTCTTAATAATAATATAGATAAATGAGAGAAAATTATATTTTTCATTAGCGTGAAATAAAACTATGACAAATGTTTCAACTTTTATAGTGTTAGTATTTCTAATCAATACATATCTCAAAAAACAAAAGCATTTACTATCAATCCATTACATTTGCAATCATACATTTCCTACTTTGATCTCGCCTTTTTAAAGTGCTTTTGTGCCGGGGAGATTGATCACGGATAACATTCTTGTGGCTAATGAGGTGGCCCATTTTGTTCATAATAAAAGGGAGGGGCAGTGAAGGTGTTATGGCTTTGAAGCTTGATCTTAGCAAGGCTTATGACCGAATGGAATGGCGCTTTTCTCAGGAAGGTGATGGAAAGGTTTGGCTTTGCTTTCAGTTGGATTGAGATGGTGATGCAGTGTGTAAGCTCTGTGCGGTATTCTTTTTTGGTACGTGGTAAACCTAGGGGTTATCTTATCCCTAGTAGAGGACTGAGGCAGGGTGACCCTTTGTCTCCTTATTTGTTTCTTCTTGGGCCTGAAGGATTTTCAGCTTTGTTGTAGCAAAAACAAGAATTGGGACTTCTGCCCGGGATTGAGGTTTTTGATAATGCTCCCTCTGTGAACCATTTACTTTTTGTAGATGATAGCATGCTCTATGCTAATGCTACTCTAGATGATTGTTATCAAATTCAAGATGTTATTGAGACATATGGGCCTCTGGTCAATTAGTTAATTTTGACAAGAGCTCTGTGGTTTTTAGTAAGAATGTGTCGGAGTTCATGAAGGAAGAAATTTCTAGTCTTTTGGGAGTTGAAGAAGTGGAGTCTCATGAAAAGTACTTGGGGCTGCCAACTTATGTGGGGAGGAAGAAGACTTCTACCTTTCAATACATCAAGGATAAGTTGGCAAAAAGATTGGCAAATTGGCAAGGTAAATTGTTGAGTGGTGTTGGTAAGGATATTCTCATTAAGGTTGTGGCTCAAGCATTGCCTACTTATGCCATGAGTGTGTTCCAATTGACTAAGAATTTCTGTGATGACTTAGAGCAGATGTGTGCTTGCTTTTGGTGGGGAAGTTCTCTTGACAAGAGAAAAATTCATTGGAAAAATTGGAAAGCGCTCTGTAATCCTAAGGAAGAAGGTGGTTTAGGGTTCAGAAGTTTGTCCAATTTTAACTCTGCAATGCTTGCAAAACAGACTTGGCGTGTTATGAATAATCCAAACTGCTTGGTTGCTCGAATTTTCAAGGCCAAATATTTTCCGGATACTTCTTTCTGGTTG
>BDJD01000783.1:3932-16174 GCA_002564525.1 Rosa multiflora | reverse complement strand
GATAATTGGTTTAGTAGCCTTAACCGGTACTAGATACGGGACTTGACACATATAGGAAATGCATGCATTTGTAAAATTGGCATTGATATTTGCAAGATAGTTAGTGTGAATCACTCGACACTCCCATGTTCCCATTAATTTGAAATCCGAATTTTAATTTCTTGCTTGATAATTAGCTATTTGCTTTTATTTTCATTTGCATTTAATTTAGTTAATTCCCAATTCAAAACTCCCAAACAAAATTCTACCTTCCATTGTGCATAACTCATTTGGGCTACAAGTTAGTGGCTTTGATTAGGCTTAGTGTGAGCTAAGCCGAGCATTGCCGAGGCTTGGTGCCTTGTGAATATTTTATTTTACTTTATTTTATTTTTATTTTTACTTTTTCATTGTATGCTTTTGAGTCACTCTAGCGCCGATTACCTCGGTTAGGTCCAACACCTAATCCCCGAGGTACGATATATAATCAAGGTTTTAATATTTGCCTTACTTGAGAACGATTCGTACGCTTGCGAAGAGTTTATGAACCAAGTCAGAGAGGTAGGGTGAGAATAGTATCATGTAGTAAGGATTTATTTATTTATTATTTATTTTGTTTCAAAAGGTGTAGGGTAAATGCTTGTAACCTATGCAAGGTTGGGTAAGGAATCCGACAAAAATTAAGTATAAAAAGTAACTAACAGGCCTTTTATTACATGAATTTCAAGGGTTGGGCCTGAACTGTTTCTCACAAATATTAACAAGGCCTAGACCGTATGGACCGGGTTTTCAGACTTTCAGTTTTTTCTGCCTAGCCCTAAATTTTGGTAAAAACACTAATCGAAATAATGTTAGGATCCCAAAATGAGTAAACTCTAACATCGCGACCCGCAACCCATGCCGACCCAACTTGGCTAGAACTCTGAGCACGAGACCGATCAGAATATCTTTGTCTCTAACTAGTGACATCGATAAGAAACTCTCTTAAGAATAGAAAAGAGCCTTTGCATTTTTGCCCTCCCTGTTTCATTCTTTCTTCTCAATTGGTCTCTCAGTTTTGATGGCTGAGAGGCAAGAATGGTGTTTCAGGGAGAGCGAGTAGAAAGAAAGGTGTTTCAGCTGTATAGATGATGGTCTAGTTCAATGAAATCATGTGGTGTCTCGTTCCGTCACTATCACTATCGGTCTCGTTTATCTGTAAAACAAACAAAGGTCAGAAGGGAGACCCGGTGTGCCGGCCTTCAACGCTCTGATGCCTGAGTGAATATCATTATGAGATAAAGATAATAGAAAGTGATAGTAAACAGTTACGTACCTTTTTAGGATGTCGGAGATGGCCCATTTGTAAAGGGTTTAGGGAGATGTGGTTTCCTTGCATTCGATGTGGGATGTTGGGTTCCTGATACCTGCCAAAGGGGTATTGAGATCCTTGCCTAGGAGTATCTTTGCTATTCTTTTGTGGCTAGATGAGCCTTATACTTCTGGTACTTGTGCCTTGGAGGTATATATATCAACAAGTCTCTTGGGTGGGGAGTTTGTCGCAGTATAAGTATCGAGAGTGCAAGGCAAGGGTTCTTGCCACATGGATTCTGTACGACCATTACCCCCAGTTCCCCAAGTCCCTAGCTAGAGGAGTTTTGACTGGGGTGAAGAGATCTTGCACTTTCTCTCGCTTTCATTCGTTCATTCATGCATTTGTGGAGTTTTTTTTTGTTTTTTGTTTTTTTCTTTGCTGTGTCGCTATCAGGTACTTGGAGTAGGGTTTCATGCATCCTTTGGCATATTAGATATGCTCTGCCGAGACATGTCCTGCTGTCATCCGTAGGTATTTTGTGTGTAGGTAGTCTAGCGTACTTAATTGGCCATAATAGGGTAGTGGAAAGGGAGCCGAGGCGACGGCACACGACCATTGTTATGCTCAGACATATCTGCCACATGGTGAAATATGGTGTTGTAGTCCTTGCACGTCCAACGGTCCCTGTGCTCTTGTGGACCCTATATATAGGTGGAGGAGAGAGACGGGGGCGGCTATTTTTCTCCGTGTTCTTATCAAATTTTGAGAAAGGAAACCAGATAAAGTTGAAGTCTGGGATACCTAGAATGGTTGAGTCTTTTTCCCAGCGCCAGAGTCCTTGAGGTTCGAAGAGATTTTAAGACGTTTGTTGCCGCTGTTTGTGTCAACAATCTTTGTTTGTCCAGACAAACATGAATGGTTTCTCTTTGTTTTCTGGGTTTCATTTTGGGTGTCTATTGTTGAGGGAATATGGGTTTGATTGGATATTTGTTGCTTTGGATTGAGAGTGACCAGGAAATTTTGAGTTTTGGCATTGCTTATGGTGGGGTTTTAGGCGTTTGGGTTTTGGTGGGTGTTTGAATTGTGGCTCTAAGGTGGCGCTTGCCCTTCTTACTGTGGGGGTGGTGAGGATTCTTCCCGTGGTGGGTCGAGAAATGCTAGGTCTTCCGAGGGAGATGGAGGTCATGAGGATCCTGGCTTTGAGGAGTATGAGTTGCTACAGATTCCCCAGTCGCTGAGTGGGCGATTATTGTTGGCTCCTGACGATGTGCTTATTGACCAGCCGGGGCCGAGCATGACAGAGGAGCAGATTGACGAGATGAGGGCGACTTGGGGCATTCCTAACAATATACTGTTGTGGCCATTGAAGGGTGGGGAGTTCTTTAGCCATTCTAATTTGGGATGGGCGTGCTTTAACGAATATCAATTCAAATGTGGATTATTGTTTCCGATACCAGAGGAGATGCAGTATAGTATTTGCTATCTTGCCTTAATATTTTTTTTAGGGCAACTATCGCCTAATGCATTAAGGCAGCTGATGAGGGTTTTGCTGCTGTGGAAGGTTAGCAAGCAACAGTGCCCCAACATAAATGAGTTTAGCTCCATGTTCAAGATGCAGTATTCGACGAAGATTGGAGAAAGCGGGTGTGTGAATTTTAGGGCGTGTGGGTGCATAACCATTGAGGATTTTTCTTCCAATATTTACACTCAATAGAGGGGTAATCCTTGTCTCGTTGGTGGTCTTTGGCAGAACCCCGGTATGGTACATCGGGTCCCTACCCAGTTCTAACACATTGGTGAGTATTGTGATCATGTCTTTGGTATACTTGTGTCATGGGTGTGTGCTAACAATGCTTCTTTGTATCGTAGTGAGGCAGGATATTAACCTTTGTTAGAGCGAAAACGCATCATGAGGGTTTTGGGCAAGTTCCCTTTTCGAAAAGAGGGTTTCTATTGCCTGTGTAGGCTGACGATATACGAGAGATGGGAACTGGGGAGGTGTCCTAGTGAGGGGTTGCCTTTGCATTTTGTCTTCTAGGCATTATGTTGATATCACGTTTCTAAATTTTCTCCCTTTGTTCTGCTAATATTTTTTCTTTCTTCTTTTTTTTATTTTTTTTTTATATTTATTATTATTTTTTTTTTATAGCCAATATGCCCAGTGATACTGCTAGCAAGGGCGATGCCCCTTATGCTAAGGTTAATACTGATGCCATTATTAAGAAATCGTTTGTGACTCGGAGGTGGTTAGGTAGTGCAACGTAAACTTATAGACCAAGGAGGTTTACAATACTGGCCACCAGGTGAATCTGCAGCTACCTCGAGATGTCTATGATAGGTTTCCCGATAGGGTTTTAGAGTTTCTCAATAGTTGAGCTATTGATGCTGAGGTGCAAGTGGGTGCCGAAGAGGGCACGATACAGGGTCATCAAGACCAGGCTGGCGAGGCGAGCGACAGCGTCCTCGAGTCCAAGTGGAGCAAAGGGGGCAGTCCCCCCAAGTTCGAAGGGAGACTAGGTAGTTCCCCTGAGTTCAGGTGGGTGAGGGAGGGACGTCTACCTAGGTTAAAATTGGGGAAGAGAAGCTGTCCTCTCTTGTTCAAGTAGAGGAAAGGGCTTCCATAGTGGGAGCAAACATTGAACCTCATGAAGGAAAAAGGTCTCGGGTGGATGAGATAGCACGGTCGCGATCCACGAGTGAGGGATCTCGACATTCTCGTGATTAATTTGCTGGAGGTCTTGCGCGTACGCTTGGCGAGATTGGGATTATTAATGGTGCCATCCTGCACATGGTGGCAGACCTGCACAATTGTTTCCCTGATCGGGGTCGACGATCCTCGATTAGGATCAGGATGTCCAAGAGAGGCTGACGAGGGTAAGCGCCATGTGTGTGTGTGTGTTTTTTTTTTTTGTAATGGTATCACCGTTGTGATACTTATGTGGTGTTGCATGCAGGCATTGAATATGAACTACCAAGAGTCGGCCGAGCTGCTCGAGCATTTTGATAGAGAGATTGCTAGGCTCAGGGCTGAGCTAGAAGCCAAAAAGGGAAGAGCCCGGGAGCTGCAAGATTTGCTAGATCATGACAAGGTTGATCGTGAGGAGATGAGGCAGGCAATTGATCAGGGCATTACGAGGAGGATCGAGTTGGAGCGGTCTCTAGCGATAGAGGAGGCTCATCGGGGCGAGGCAAAAGAGGTTATAACTCCTTTGAGGGGTTTGAATTTAGGCCTCAACGGAAGGTTGCAACAAGCTAAGATGGGGTTAAAAGCTTTGGAGGAGGTTAGGGTGCAATTCTGTTCTGCTGAAGAATGCTTTCACGAGTTGGAGTAGCAAGTCCGAGATTGAGATGCTGAGTTAGAGCTTCGCGACGCGATGAAGCAAAGCTTGGCCCCTTATCAGGATTGTGTGACCGAGTTTGAGGGGAAACTTGGGTGGTTACAGGGAGAGGCTTATCGCTTGAGGGTTGTTGAACACCAAGTGGGGGTGAAGGATGCGGAGCTGGAGCGATTGAGGAAGGATGTGGTCGAGGAGCATTCTTGGGCCTGCTCTTTTGTTGATGATTGCATTCATCTACACATGCAAGCGGAGACCCATATGGATAAACTCAAGAAATTTAAGAGGAATTGTGCGTTTTGTGCTGTAGACGATTACCTTCTGTTGCCCAACGTTCAAGCGAAGATGGACCAGGTGTTCTCGAAAAGAGCCATGCATTGGATTTGTGAAGGCCTTGCTGGGGGTTGGCTTGATCACGACAGGATGGTTCGCAATATGCAGGTAAAGAAGGCAACTATGGTATGGGCCAGTGCTAGAAGTGGTGGTTGTGGCAGGGGTATCGTGATTCAGGAACCTTCTGCTCGAGAGCAAGGTGAGGGCTGAAACGAGAGTTGGGGAGTTGGGGATGCTGAGGCTTGTACTGGCGAGGATGGCGAGACTCGGGTTACGAAGGCAATGCAAGGAGGTGATAACATTGAATGGTTCAATACAAGGGCTGGGCGATCACGTAGTGGCGAGGGCGAGACTTAATATTTCGTTTCATTGTTTTTTGTTTTTCTGTTGGTGATAGGCTTGTTGACATATAAATACTTTGAATTTTGTTGGGACATTGGTCATTTGGCTTATTTATGGATTTTTACTTTTCTTTTGGAAATATGGAAAGTTTTTGTTGGGAATGGTTATCTTAATAGGCGATAGTCCCCCATGCGTTGAATGCATTAAGTGTTATCTTGCCTTTTCGATGTCATCATTATTGCAGATCATTAAGGTGACATGAGAGCGTCTTGAGGAGGTTTTGGAAGCCATCTTCCCTTATAAATAGGTGAGGTGAGTTTAGACTGAATCAATAAGAAACATGTCTCCTTCTTTGTTCTTGATCTTGCTTCTTCTTCTATAAGCATTTCTGCGAGAAAGCATTTGCATCATTCGTATTTTTGTGCTTTATAGCTTAATCTCATGCCTGGGTTATAGGCTTTATAGCCTAATCTCAGGCAGGCTCAGCCCCTCCATCACTTGAGGGGTTGAGCAATCGGTGTTCCTGGGGAACCGATTCTTCGTTCAGGTGAGAAACCCAAGGGCATCAATTGCTGGCGGTGCGGCGTGGGTACAATGATAGAGATCGGGCGACGATGGGCCAAAGAGAGAGTTTGTCCCCTAGTCTTTCCCACCAGAGTTAGACCAGCTCGTGAAGCTAAAACCTTAATTACCGGCGACAGTGATCTTCTTCCGAGGTTCTCAAATTCCAAAGTATCAGGCTTATTGGGAGGGTGAACTCGCTTTAACTAGAATAGTTGTAAGATTGCATTTGATGTATCGCTATTGGCCACAAAACCCTTTTGTAATAAATGAATGCATTGTTTCTATTCCTTTTACTAGTGGTGATTGTGTTTAGGAAATTTAGCATTGGCAGTTACTGACTGTTTGCGATAATTGACTGTTGGCAATTTTTCATTCATAATTACGTTGATCATCGACTATTGATCATCTGATTGTTAGCGATTATGCATCTTTGATGTATTGATCACTGGACTGTGCATTGATCACTAACTTTTAGCGATAGTGTGGTTTTAATATTAACATTGATCTGACTGTTGGCGATAGCGTATTGATATATAGCGTTAGCAATTTGGAGTGCCTGTGGGACACTGCACATGGTATTAATCATTGAATTGGTTTCTGGTATTGAAGTATGATGCTGGCGATATGAAATGATGGCGATACACATTTTTTACTTAGTGCTAATCATTGACTTGGTAATTAGTGAGTGTTGGCCCTTGGTTGCGTTCGTAAACGATTGTGGGCGACATTGGTTAGGTATTCGTATTTCGTTGATTGAGATAGGCAATGCAAGGGTTTGCGAGGGATAACACTCTGGCTATGTCAGTAGAACTGACCGTGGGCGATATATTGGATGTATTATTAGTGATGCATCGGCAGTGTGTTGGGAGTGCTATACAGCGTGCCCATGCCTTTAGCATTTTCTGTTATTGGGGTTATGATGTGGCTTGATCATAATGAGCAATACCTTTTGTTTTTGAGCCATTGTGGCTTGATCACAAGAAGAGATGTAAGCTTCGAGAGAGTTGGTGCAGTTTAATCAATTGGTGAGTGTTATGTGAGTACTTGGAAAATGTAATATGTTGGCGATAATAAAAGAAATTTCATTAGATGCTGTTCTGAAGGCAGGTACAAAAATACATAAGAAAACTTACAATCCTGATGGTGAGGTGGGTGATGTTATCATGGAGCTTAGGTTACTAGGGTGGTGGGGTGCTCTAGGAGCATGGGTGCAGCTATTCGTCCTTACTTGGGGTAATAGTGAAGATGTTGAGCATTACATGGGTGAGGGACAACATTGCCATCAGCTCCTCTCAGGTAGAAGGTGGCTGGCCCCGTGGCTTCCACATTCTCGTAAGGTCCTTCTCATGTGGCCTTTAAGCTTGTTGGTGTTAGCATGGTTTTCTTCATTACCCAGTCTCCAATAGCAAGTAGGCAAGGCTTGACCCTGGCATTATAGTATCGAGCGATAAGCTGCTTGTTGTTTATGTTACGCAGGTGTGCTCGTTTTCGGGGCTCCTTCAGGAGGTCAATATTGAGACATAAGCCTTCTGAGTCGGTAAGCTCATCGAAGCATATATGCCACCCTATCGCTCTGGACCTCCTGCTCTATATGGATCACTACTTCAGTGCCTAATGACATGCAAAAGAGGGTCTCACCGTTGGCCTCAGTTGGTGTTGTCCTGATGGCCCAGAGGACCTCAGGTAACTTTGCTGCCAAAGGCCTTTGAGCTACTTCTTCACGTTATGTTTGATAATCTTGTTGATAGCTTCCACCTGGCCGTTTGTCTAGGGGTGAGCTACGGAGGCATGTCATATCTTGGTACCATATTGGCCTATGAACTCCCTGAGTGTGTAGTTGTCTAATTGTGCCCCGTTGTTAGTGATGATTGTCTCAGGGATTCTGAATTGGCAAAAGATATTCTTCCATAGAAAATTGATGACTTTGGCAACTGTAATAGTAATGACAGCTTTTGCTTCCACCCACTTAGTGTTGTAGTCCACAGCGACGATAGCAAATTTCAATTTCCCTAGGGCTGTGAAGAATTTGCCGATGGAGTCTAGTCCCCACTGATAGTATGCCAAGGGTGCAATGATGATTGAAAGTTATCGATGAAGCGATTTGGGAGTTGGCGAATTGGTGGCATTTCATGCAGACGCTTGCAATCCTTTTTGCATCATGTTTGATGGTGGGCCAGTAGTACCTTGTGCGGAGTGCTTTGAATGCTAAGTTTCTGGCTCCTGTGTGATTGCCGCATGTTTCGCTATGCAACGCTATTAACACTCGTCTTCTTTGAGCAAAATGCACTTTAGGAGAGTTAAGGATCTACCTTTTCTGTACAGCTTGCCCTCTCGGATGGTGTACAATGTTGCTCTCCTACATAACCTAGTAGCAATTGCCTTATCTGCTAGTTCGATACCTTTTGAAAGATAATCAATGAAAGGGTCCATCCAGGAAGGTGGCCTTTGTCCCTCCATGGTGAATATCTTCGAGAATGGTTTATCTATACTCTACTTTTCCCGGGTCTCCATTTGCAGGTTCTCGATATCCTTACCGGGTAGCGAGGTTGCCATCCTGGCAATTGCAACTGCCTTCGTGTTCTGAGCTTGTGGTATCAAAGTGATTGTGTGAGAGGCAAGGCATTATTTGAGTAGAGTTGTGGTGAGAGATTGATAGTAGGATAGATGGGGTTCCTTGGCTTGGAAGCCGCCGCCAAACTAGTTTGCAACAAGTTGTGACTTTTGCCAGTTGCATTCCTGCTATCAGTGCCTCATATTCGGCTGCATTGTTAGAAGCTTTGAATTTAAACTTTAGGGCATACTCATACGTAAGTTTGTTATTGGATGGGCAGTCGACTTGGATTGTCCATATCAGGTTAGAGTTGGGCTCTGGATCTGTCTTGCTTAGAGATTCACTAGTGAATTCCGTGATGAAGTCTGTAGCAGCCTGCCCTTTGATTGCGATTCTTGGCACGTATTGGATATCGAACTCACCTAGTTCAATGGACCACTTTACCAACCTGCCCGAGGACTCTGGTTTCTGGAGGACTTGCTTTAAGGGCTAGTTGGTGAGTACATGGATGGTGTGTGCTTGGAAGTATTGCTTTAATCGCTAGGGGGCGGTGAGGAGTGCGGGGGCATATTTTTCAAAATCAGAGTACCTGGATTTTGCGTCGTTGAAACTTTGGCCTGTGTAATATATCGATAGCTCGTCGGTATTCTTTAGCTTAACGAGAGCTGCACTGATTGCCGTGATAGATACTGCGAGGATGTGTTTGGAGAGGATGGGTACTAACGCGAGGTAGTCTCAGATTCCTTTAAAGGTCTTGTCGTGCTCTGGTCCCCAATTTATATTTTAAGTGTGGCGGGTCTTGAGGAGATTGAAAAATGGTGTACATTTGTTAGTTAGGCGAGATATGAACCGAGCAAGGGCTATAACTTTTCCTGTAAAGGATTGGACTTTGTTTCTGGTTTTTGGTGGGGCCATGTCGAGAATGGCTTGGACATTTTCAGGATTTGCTTAAATACCTCTCTTACTGCCACAAAGCCTAGGAATTTTCCTCCCATAGCACCAAATACACCATTGTCAGGATTGAGTCTCATGCCATATTGGAGCAGGACCTCGAAGACCATGCCAAGATTCTTGATGTGGTCCTCAATGGTGACGCTTTTTACCAACATATCATCGATATAGACTTCCATGATTTTCCTGATATGATTTGCGAACATAGTATTTACTAACCTTTGGTACGTTGCCCCTGCATTTTTTAGTTTGAATGGCATTACCTTGTAGTAGTACAAACCCTTGTCAGTGGTAAAGGATGTGTAATCCTGGTCGGAGGGCTCCATGGCGATTTGGCTGTATCCTGAGAAGGCATCTATGAAACTCAAGAGCTTGTGACTGGCGATGGAATCGACAAGTTGGTCAATTCGTGGCAGGGGAAAACTGTCTTTGAGGCAGGCCTTTTTCAGGTTAGTGTAATCAACGCATATGCCCCATTTTCCATTAGATTTCTTTATACATTGGAAAGCCATGTCGGGTAGGATACTTCCCTGATAAACCCGATATCTTGGAGCTTCTTAACTTCTGCCTGGATGGCTTTGTATTTTTCTTCTGTGAAAGCCCTTCGCTTCTGCATGACTGGTGTGGCGTCTGGTGAGATGGTAAGTTTATGGGTGAGTAGTGCCTGCAATATGCTTGGCATGTTGGTGTAAGACCATGCAAAAACTTCTTGCCTAGATTGAGGAATGCGGTCAGCGCTGCTTGAAACTGGGGATCTATTTTAGAATCGATTTTGACCTTCCTTTCTAGTAAGGTATCATGGAGACCAATATCTGGTCCTCCAAGGCATCTGGCCTTAGGTGCTTGAGCTTCATATTGTCTTATTTCTTTTTGTTGCAAGTATCATTGTCTTCCTGGGTCTCGGGATCCTCCCTAGAATCATCAGGCTTGTCTGATGGGGAGAGGAGGTCTGATGCCGAGAGTACCTCATGTTTGTCGTGCCCTCTCGTAACAGTTAAGGAGTTGCATTGTCTCGCTATTTCGTGGTCGCCCCTGATTGTGAGGATACCTCTTGGACCGGGTATCTTCATCATCAACACGTGACCTGCCACAAAACATTGAAGTCCCCAAATGACATCTCGCCTAAGGATGACATTATAGGATGAAGGGAAATTGGCAACGATGAAGTGCGCTGTCATTGTAGCGATGGTGTTACGTCCACCGAGTGTGATGCGTAGGTTATTTGACCCTGTACATATATGTACATTGGCAAGCATAATTAGCTATAAATGGGCCATGCTCGTTGTACCGCCAAAGGTACTAATTCCAACCAAAGGAATGACAGGCAGACGTACCACCAGGCGGGCTACAACCTCAGCGTCGGACCACCTCCAGATCGCCGCCGACGCGCCGCCACGCGCTGTATCAAGATGGCATCAGAAGCTTCTGAAACTGGGAACTGAAGCATATCAGTCCCACATCGAAAACAAAGACAAGATCAGTCTCTTCCTCACCTATAAAAGGTTCTCTCCTCTCTCCTCATTAAGGACGCATTCAATACTTTCCTACTGTTACTTTGTCAACATAAATACATTGACTAACTTAGGCATCGGAGAGTTGAAGACCGCCCGGCGCGGTCTCCCTCTGACGCCCATTGTATTTTACTTGACAGATAACGGGAACTACAACAACAACACAAGTATCGATCCGCCCACCGGATCAGCGTTAACTAAAGATCTAGCTACCGCTAGACTTTTGGACATTAACAGACCCTAAGGGTTGTGTGTTCTCGCCTGCAAAGCTTATCAATGGTTCGTGATCCTAGGTGATGTTTTTTTTTTTGTCTCATTTTAAGCCTTCGTGGCAATTGCTGAACATGACGCAAACCGCGGCACCGCTATTGACCAAGACTCTGTGCATTGATAGTGGTCTATGACCATGGTAATCAAGAAGGGGTCATTGTGGTATTTCTTTATGGTGTCTTCCTGGCGATTGAAGGTGATCGATTCCCATTCCCTTTAGGGGGTGTTGTAGCCATAGCTGAGTCATAGAATTTCTTGTCCACAAGGACACTAGCGCTTGGGCAGATGAAGGGTCTCGGCATAGGATGCGCCACCTTGTATGGTTAGTATCTGTACATAGACCTTGATGGCGTTGGCTCCCGTCGCAGGAGTGCTCGATAACGTTCTTTAATGCGTAACAGATATTGGTAGGATGACCTACTTCCTCATGATAGATGCAGTATTTACCATTGTCTCGCGGCTTCTTTTGTCCAGATCTGTGCTTTAGTGGGTGCGGGATGATATCCCTGTCGTTGTTTCATATGTCTTCATAAGTGGTGAGGGTAGCGTAGATTTCGTACCTAGGTGCATCATATTTCGGTACTTCTCTGTACTAGTTACTGTTGTATGGTGCATCGCGATATCGATTGATTGAAGAAGTGTGCTTGGGTTTCTCGGGCCTTTTGCCATATTGTTTGTCCCTCTTGTCGCTGCTGTAGGTAAGCTTCTCTCGTGGTGTCTTTTCATTGTTCTGATTAGGCTTATCTTCTATTATTGATGCTCCTACCTGGGTTATTGAGCTGGGGTATATTGATAGGATTGATTCTGGTGCATGTATCACGACCGAAAGTATCTTACTCGGCCTAGGAAAAACTAGTGGTAGTATCGAGTAGGTTGCTATAGGTGGCGGGAGGGTTGGTATTGATTTGAAGTAAGAAATACCCTAGCTAGAGGGCTTGCTTGAATGCTGATGCTGCTAAAGCCGGGTCAAGAGAGCGGCATTGGGTGGCCTGTTTTTGCCATCTGCGAAAGAAATCTCTCAATCGCTCATTGGGGCTTTGCTTTTTTTTTTTTTTGGGTGTAATGAAAGATTTCATTAAGGGCCACGCCCAAAGAAAGCCACGAAGGCTACA
>BDJD01000782.1:22986-45853 GCA_002564525.1 Rosa multiflora | reverse complement strand
ATAAAGCTATTTTGTTTAACTATTTTATTTTAAAGAACAAACAATGTAATTTTATTAAATTAAGAGACAATCGGGGTGACTCGAAATTGTATCAACATGTTATTTTTATTGTGGAACTTATTTTTTCAACTTATCTTCCGTATGTAACATTACAACTAAACACGTAAATGAATTATATTAGGTGACGTGAAACGTGTAACTGTTAAATTTGTCATAAAGTTAACAAAAAAATATTGTGAGTCACAAATTTAAAATTTATTGAAAAGAAATAACTTTTGATATAGTTTGGAACTAATTTTGTAAGTTGGCTAGTCACGTCAACTGAATTTTCATTAAGATTTTAGCAAGAAAGAAAGACAAAAAATAACCCCAGCATGCAATGCATGGAATCAAGAGAGGCCAACCAAGACGCTCCTTCTATAAGCCTTGGTTTTCTTGTGCAACTGGTTTACATATTGATAATGGATACCTGTTTATCTATGGACCCTCTCTATATCTAATTAGTGTATGCAAGAAAGACACCTATTAATGAGCATGTCGATCTCAAATCATTTGAAGGAGAGAAAGAAAAGAACCAAACAAAAAACCGGAATTTTGCTTGTATGAAGCTAGCTGTGTGCTGCAGATTAATTAAGAACATGTAAATAGAAAGCTTTGACTGAACTTGCAACGGCGAAACACTCATTCCCAGATATACATACATGAAAATGCATGTACTTACATTAAACTTGTAATGTCGTTCCAGGCATTCCGCTGGTGCCAGAAACAACCAGCTGAAACAAGCCACCAAAAGCAAGGCCCTAATCCACGACACCATCTCCATTTCTCTCTTCTTTGATCCCCGAAAGCAAGCTCTACAAGCTAGACTCACTCTTTCGAATATTTCTATGTATTGCAGTAGCTAGTTGCTATTGACCAAGCCTATGAAACAATGGAAACTTAGACGTTATCTATATATAACAGGGAAACTAATTAAGACTATAAAATCTCAGCTGCAATGTCGTTTTTGCTTAACATTTTTGGTGGGTAGAGAGAGCTAGCTTGGAAGAGTACCTGAGAATGAAGCCCTATACGTACCGTATAGAACTTGAGAAATAATATATATGGGCAGGCCGGCTAGCTAGACCTTTCTAGTGGTGAAGAAGGTGGAGTTAATTATCTTGGGTATTACTCAAAGTATAGTAGTAGTTATATGTCAACTAAAACACTTGGATTGAAGCCATGTAAACTAAGCAACGAGCTTAGTTGATATTGGTCAGCCACTGGTTTGGTGAACCCGTATTGGGTAAAGTACACCCAAACCCCAGCTAACAAACCAGAAAGCACTGGGAAATAAAGGTCAAGGAAGATGATCGACATGGACAACGACCCACAATCTCAACAGAATTATCCATTTAATCACTTTATTAATTTGCATCCGTCTCTTTCGTTTTAGTTTGCATTGGTAACTTGTCATTGACTAAATGATATATGATCCATACATCAACTCCCTGCCCCTTCTTAGAGGGTGCTTTTGAACTCTCTAATTCATTATGCCGTTAAATTATCAGATCGAACCGTTCATTGTTTAAGTTTCTCTATTCAGAACATCAAACAATTATCACTACTATAGGCAATTTTTATTTTACATGGACCTATAATCCATGTATAAGAAATGACCAGTTTCTGTTGTCAGATTATATGTGTTGTGGTCAGAAATGAGAAGTCGATCTACACAAATTTTCATTTGCGGATGTTATTTCAATCTTTCTAGATCCAGCCTAATGTTTTGTATAAATTTTCAGATATTAAGTAAGAAGAAATTTAAGTCGATCACTAAATTAAATCTCTCTCTCTCAATCCTCTCATAGCTAATAACTAGCTGTTGGTCAAGTAAAATTAGTCTTCGCGATCGATTCGTTGGAGAAAGTTGTTAAAAGTTAGGAGAGCTTGAGCTTTTATCACTAGCTAGTTTTTGGTAGTTCCCTTTTGTCCAAGTGTTTTATTTTGCTTTAATTAAACTTCTTGCACAGGTCAACCTAAGTACTTGTGCGTTTTAATAAATGCAATGAAGATTAAAGGGGGCTTATTAGTGTATTATTAAACATGATCCCGGTTTATATACCAAGCCTTTTCGGTAATCCGATCTCCAAATTAGTTTATTGTATTTCTCATTTGATCGAAGATAGATCGGCTAGCTAGATGTTTAAAGAAACTAATTAGGAACGGTACGTAATTTTCGTTATGACTATAACGAATTAATTAATAGAGATTATGATACTAATTATGGATTTATGGTTAACTTTCCATTAGGCATGCATTTCATGATGATTGGGGCAGAACGCTAAGCGTGTGAACGTGAAATTTGAATATTATCGTGGTGGGTGGACGATGGATACATTGATAGCAGATGGAGGAGATGAGATGTTAACCCAAAACCAATTTTTTTCATCAGATAGTTGAGCGATAGTTTTCATGGATTGCCAAATCAAGTGGAAAAGCTAAGGATTGATTTTGGAGGTGGGTAACAGCTCATCTATCGACCTTTACATTGGCATGCACGAGTTAATTAATTTCACATGTATCACTTTGTTGCTGTCTTATTACAAATCTCTCATATATTCAAGACTAAAAATTATAAGGAAATGGACAATTAATCAGCTTAAGGCTCTTGTCATTTTCTAGTTTGTTCTTTTATTTTTCCCTGTTTCCCACGATTGGGTCAGTTCTATTAGTAATAATATGATTAATTAATATTCAAATGTAATGTAAATGGACTCATACATGAAACTACATACATTCATACCAACAATCATTATGTGTCATCTCCTAACAAATAGAAAAAACTTCTAATATGTAATCAATGCAGTCATGTTTTCATACTCAATTAATGAATTTTTTATTATATATATAAGTACATCGCAGAGATTATGACTTTCAATCACCCACAAAGTACAAAACACTTCTAATACTTAATCAATACAGTCATGTTCACCTACTCATTCAATGAATTTTTTGTTCAGTCGTGCTCAATTTCTATTGGATTCAAATCACAGAATGGAGAATATTATATAATAGAATGGTTTGAAGTACTTATTTTCTTAATTATTACCCACCGTTGATCTAAATCGATCCTATATAGTAATTGAGTACAACTGATCGAGCACAAAATTAATTGAGTATGTGAGTATGCTCATAATCTATAAGTAAAATTTTTGTTTAGAGAAATTTTATTCACACATTGCTAAATAGTAAATACTAGATGATACACCACTTCTTAACATTTTATAAAAAATACAACCCTAACCTTCCTAAATTATCTTCATTCACAATACACCATACCTATCCACTACACATCCAATTTTTTTCTTTTTTTTCTTTTTGGTCAACTGAAAATTTTATAAACGAAGGCAGCAACCAAAAACAAACACCAAAGAAAAATACAACCGAAGAAAAGCTACAAATACAAAAGAGAACCAGCTACTAGAAGGCGCTGGAGCTGGAGACACAAACCATTAATTTGCTATGTTCAAGTTGTCAAGCTAAAATCTACTTGGCCTTATGCCCACAAGCCATTAATTTAAACGTACTTGTCATTCTATCAATTCAACCATTATGTGCTCCGATCCATATCCAAAACTTTATAATTGAATCTCAACAAGACAAATAACAGTTGTAGCACACGCAACCCAGGTATTACTAGTTCCATCTTCCGACTCAAAATAAATTTCCCTTATTTAATCACCTTTGTTTGAACCCAAAATAACATTTTTTCCCGACGAGGGAGACTCGAAGAAATCCGGGCCAATATCGGTGGCCCAAACTATTTATTTTTGATAAGCTCGGAATATATTGTTTAGAGGCTAAATACAGCTTACTTGAAGACCAAGTAATCTTAAGGCAAATCATGATGATCTTGTTGATTTACTAGTAATTATCAAGAGATTCGATAATTAATGGTGGTTTACTTGGCTAAGAAGACGGAGTATATTTGGCAAAAGAAATCGCATTAAGGTTGGAATCATGGTTACGTGCATGCCTTTGGTTAGGGTTCTTATGGCTTAAATCAACCGAGAAATGCTATCATTCTTCAAGTACGTATATATGTGCAAGCAATCAAAGATCTCACATGCAACATATAAGGGTGCTGGCTATTTCACATATATACACATGCATGGTAGAAGACAATTAAGGAAGGAATACTTTGGTGGGCCATCATCCTTCGCTACCAACATATATATGCAAAGAATTAAAGTTGTCCGTGCATTAATGTGTAGTGGACGTGGAGCAGATGGAAGGATATAATTATATTTAATTGTGTCATTCCTTATTCCTTCAGTACCATATAACGTGCATATCCAAGAGTCAATCTTTGAGGCAATTACGTTGCCTGGAAGAAGATCGCATCCAAGATATTGGTTCAAGAGGCAATTAATCTTGCCTATATTCCAGTTACGTACAGAGGAAAATCTGGTATCAAAACTATTAAGAGTTTTGATTTGATTCAAGGCCAATAACTGGGGCCTAAAATATAGTATTTCATTCATATTTGAAAAGTGAATCTGCAGCAGCCTATATATAGAGGCTAAAGACGATACAGAAAAGGATCTCTCTCGAATCAATCAATCCTAGCGATTACAAAGCCTCCCTTGAGCAAAACCTTCAAGCCTGTTGAAACCCGGCGACCGTACTCTCAGTCCTAGTCTCTCCGAGCCGACTGACAGTGCTACTGCCACAGACACTACCAGCGAAGCAAGGGTAATACCCTCGCAACCCAGCGAAGCTAAAGATACGCTTTAGCAAACCCAGTGCTTTCTCAGAACTTCCCAGTGATTGCTCTGCTCAACCTACAACGTTGAGTATCGATTTGGTGACCGAAGAGATCACACCCAAAGTCCTTATCCGTAAGGCAAAAGTCATTTCCAGAAAGGCTAGAGAAGAACCCTGTGGCAAGGTTGGTGCTCTCCTCGTCCACAGCGCTTGAAGAAGAAGTCAGGTCAAGGGACTACCCCGACGACTGCACCCCACGGTGCTGGCACGCCTGCGCAATCATACACTCAAAAGAGATGGTTTGCACACCAACTGGTTTTGGAGCCAAACAACCTTACAGAACCAAAATACCATATACTTATATCTTCGGTTCATTATACATCATTTGAGCGTTATTTGGAAGGAAAAAGTTCAGCAGATTTGCTTTAAGAGTATCTATCAATATATTTGTTGATCATTATATGCGCGCACTCGATAATTAACAACATAGCCAAATAAGGAAACGGACAAGATCGAGCATTATTTGCCACACTTTTTTTTTTTTGATGAAAATTGTTTTCACACTTTAGAACCAAGTTAGAGAACAACAGACGCCACTACTCCTCCAATAAAGATGCATTATGCTAATTAGCCCTATATTCATATATATATATATATATATATATATATTTTGATCTTATACTAGCTTGACAAAATAATAAAATATGTTATAATAATCAAGGAGACAATTTAAAATATGTTATAATAATCAAGGAGACAATTTAGAAGCCATGTAAAATAGTAAAATAGTTTCAGTACTAGTTCATCAGACAACAATTGAAATTGAAAACCTAAATTTTGTAGTAAATAAAATTCAGTCAAAGATGGAGAAGTCATACCTCAATTGAGGGTTGACAAACACCATATCAAAATCCATTATGTTGTTGCCGATTTTTCTTGGAGCTATAGATGTTCGTTGATTGTTGTCCTTAACTGTTTCTAACTTGGGTTTCAAGTTTGCATCTTCATTCACAGTCATTCACATAAAGGAGAAGAAAACAATAAAGCTGAATAGTTTATTCCAAATTTCCAACTATGTTTCTCTATTAAATATCTCTTTTTTCTTTTTTGATGTAAATGTCTTTTTTGATAATTTAATATACCTATAAAATAAAATTTTGGGTATACCAAAAAAGAAATGTATATTTAGTATTTAGAAGTGTGTGAATAAATCTTTTGTTTATATTAACATTTGAATTGGCACAGTTCTGGAATGTTAGCGCTCATGTCCGACGTCCTAGCTATTACAGTTTAATAAGGATTTCAACAAAGTTATACATCAATAGAAAGGTTGTGTACATGCTGAAATAGTTAAAAGTCCTCACATTCGATCTCCATAGCTTACATTCAATGATCAATATTCTTTTTTGTTTGTATTCACGAATATCATTCGCAAGAAAATTAACCAAATCAAAAGCTAATTAGTCATCATTTGATTAACGTCTCCACCAGTTCACTTTCATGATTTTGTATGCATTTTTGGGACAAATTTTGTTTGACATAAATTTTATGGATCATCAAAGTGAGACTTGGAGGGACCTAAAGGATGAATTGGGATTTCAATAATCAAACTACGTACACGGTACATCCTTCGTGGTGAAACAATCTACGTTGTCACTCTTTCAATCCGTCACGTTAATATCTAATACCGATTCAGTCCTTGCCATGCATGCTAGCTTGGGATTTCAAAAGCAGAGTTACGGGATCGCTCCTCTCCCCTGCGACCTACGTTCCGGATCGATTGATCCCGATCGTGGTGCGTTGGCGAACTGGATCGTTGTGTTTGGTGATCTGATATTGAAGCTATGTTTACCCAAGATATCTTCTGGTGTTATTGAAGAACATTGATGTCTTCCTTGTGATTAGATTGCGTTCGTCCTCAATTGAATCAACGCAGAAGTTTGATGACTCCCAAATCAGTCTTCTGACTTTCTCATGTCTCTTTTTGTATTTTACTTTTTAATTCAAATTACTAAGCACCATTATCTTCCTCTCTTTCATATATTGGCCATTAAATTCTTTCTAATTATTGTTATTTAATTGGTTCTTTCAGTAAAAAACTTTCTTTAATTGGTCAATGACTTGATAATTTACTAAATGCAATTTAAGAATGTGTAAAGTGAATTAAGCAACCTACCCCGACCGTACTGGGTACCGAAGTAACTAGCATACCGTGTACTCGTACACTACGACCCGCGATCCAGGTAACACTGTTCAAAAGGCCAGCTAGGGTTTTCAAAAATGTCCCTTATTATTATTATATATTGTTTTTTTGATCAAAATTTGTGTTGCATTTCATATCATAACTCAGTACTCCATAGCTATGAGAAATTAAAGAAGAAAACAAGAACGAGTAAAGAGCAGATTACATCACTTGAGATCTGGTGCAGGTGGTTTTAAACTATGCAAGAAGCCAGAAATTTTTGTGGGTTTTTGAGTTGAGAACATAGCCTCCAGCTTGACTCTTCTTCTGTACTCCAACACAAGTGCACTTGCAGTTCTCAATCAAATACTCTGCTGTGTTTATCCCTTTCGACGACCCTGTCGATCGCCCTGCAGGCCATGTATATGCTCTGCACATTCATCATATTCAAAATCGAAAGTCAGGCGACAACACAACAAGTCGAAGATGCATATATAATTGCATTCTAGTATATGTGAAATTGTGAATGAAATGAAACTAGAATGTCTTAGAGAAACTCGAAAAGTGCTCACCCTAAATGTCCCTTGGGAAAAAGACTTCGCCGTTGCCCTATAACAATGATGTCAACCCCAAGAACTTCGCTATGATGTAAAATAGTGTTTGCTCTGTCTCTGCCAGCTTCCAATGTCACCCTCTCTATGCGCACATTTAGTTTTGGTTTTGCCCGATTGCATTCATTCTTCATTTCTTCAAGAAAATCCTTTACCGGCTCAATCCCTGAGTTTGCAATTCCATTTCCTTTCCCGTGATCAAACGACATGGCTTGGGCGGCGACGGTAGCTAGATTAGGCGGGATTTTGAGCAATGTATTGATGTTGAATCCGTGTATCCAATTACTTGGGTTCTCGACATGAAGGAGGATCAACTCGTCGTGTTCGAGCACTGAATGAGAAAGTGCGTATTGGAGCGCACCCGATGAATCTCGGGTCGGATCTGCCACCACCAATACTTTTTTTGCCGGCGCTTGCATGTCTCCTATACGTATGGTTATTGTCCGGCTGTTTACACCACCATTAACCGGAACTTTTCCCCGGCGGGGGTGAAAACACCACAACTACCCAATGTTGTCACAATTTTTTTCAAATAAGGGGGCCTGCAATGGAGGGTAGAGAAGTGACATGTGATAAAGAGAACTAATTGACAAAACTGATTAGTGATTCATAAGTTTTCTTTCTGGCCAGTGATTAAGAAATTAGCTGGTGTTTTATGCTATTATTAAGGGAAGATGTTGGAATCATCCTTGAGAACCGGTCAATTGCCTGCAAATTTTTTTGAAGGATACAGCTAATTTAAGTCTAGATGTGTCATAATTATACATAAAAAATAAGGAATAATACATTTTCTGGACTTGTGGTAAATAACAATTGGTGATTGATTGCTCACACGTCTAGTAAAAGCCCTCCCACATTAAAAAGTAGACATAATTTCTTTCTCTCTCTCTCTCTCTCTCTCTCTCTGAGGGCGGCTAGGTTTCCTTCAGAAAGCTTGGAGGCTCTCGTCCGGCGGCTCCCATGCCGCACCAGGCTATTAGCCTTGTCGGTAATTGGTGAGTGCTGCCGGGCGGGGATGTTTTGATGGTCGTTCTCAAACTGTGCTGGGGCGGCGTGGCTTGGACCTTGACAAGCTTGCAAGCCTGTGGTGGGTCTGCTACTTTTGATCGTTGGGAGGCTCTAGCGGTGGCAGACTGGTGGTTTCGACGTTCTCTTCCCTTGATCGACGGCGGCGACTGGCAGGACGGCGTGAGGTGGGGATTCGACGGGCTCGTTTTGGATCAGAGTTTTCTGATCTGGTATGGGTGCTTCGGAACCATGCGGGGAGGAGGTGTTTTGGGGGAGGTGGGGTGTCTTGTCGGCGTGCTGGCGATGCAGGCGGGGGGGATGGTCGTCCGACGTCTACTCGTGGCGGTGGCTAGGGTCTCATCAACGTGGTGGAGGCGTGGTGGCTGCTGCAACTTGGAGTTGGGCTAGGGTTTGAGTGCTTGGGTCTGGGCTTTGCTTTGGGCCCAATTTATTTTTTTGTCTATTATTTTATTTTGTGTAATAAAGTTCCATCTTTACTGATGGGTGCAGTGGGCCTTGGCCCTGTATATCTTGTTTCTTTGGGTTGTTACAATGTGTCTAGGGGTCAGTACTGATGTACACCAAGAAGGTCGTAGGCGGATGTACTGGTTCTTTGGTGTTGTAGCTTCTTATTGAACAAGGCGGAGTAGTTTAGGCTAGTAGTCATTTTATTGTGTAGTCGGTGCCCTACTTGAGCAACAAATGTAATGGGTGATCTTCGGGTCTCCTAGCTTGACCTTGTACGGTCGTATGATCTTTTCGATCACAGGAATATATCTTCCTTTCCCCTCAAAAAAAAAAAAAAGCCCTCCCACATTGAGATTAACAGTTTCTTCTCTCTCTTCTTTTCTTTTTCTCTTTTCCTGTTTTTCTTTTTCCTATTTTTAATTTACTGTTTTATCCATTATCTATTAAAGTTTATAGTCCTAGAGTTTTAATTAATCAAGGGCAATTGTAGGATTATTGAAAATTTAACCTTAAGCCTTATTGGCTTAATTAATACTGATATGTATGTTTTATTGGAGGATTTTTCCTAAAAAAATGCATCGGCATATAAGTATTCTTTTATTTTATTTTATGGGAGATATTTACCAACAATTAGTTTGTATGTAAAAGGCATGTCACTGTTTATTTTATTTTTTATGTGAGTGTTTTAGCGCCAAATAATTCTTTGGCAAAGATGCATTATTTTTTATGGGAGGCTTTTGTTGTCGGTAAATATGTTTCGCCTTTTACATATAACTTTTATTTATTTATTTTTGAATTCATTTGGATGGAGATCATAGGCCCATACCTAGGTCCAAGATCCGCCCTGTATATATGAACCATTTATATAAGAGAAATTTTTAAGAACAGTACATGAATTTAAAGTCACTCCGAATTAAAGTGGCCAACGTTTATATAACCCAACATAAGCACATGGACTTTTAAACCCGACCTACTTTATATACACATCGTCACTAACGCCGTTATTGGGCATGCCACTTGGCATATTTTGAAGGGTAAATCTGTCTCTTCAAGTATGATGAAGGGAAAAAAAAAGGAAAAAAAAAAACACGTGTGAATGCAACACCACCAATTACTGTGGACACCCATAAATTTTCTCTACACCCCTCTTCCATCATTGCCACTAGTATCGCAGTACCTAGTTGAAAACTTGAACGCCTTCCGCCTTTCCTCTGACTTGAAACCAAACCCAGAAGAGCAAAAAAGAAAATAAGCAAAGTCTTTGATTTCATTGATTCTTGATAAACAATCAATTCTAACCAAAACGTGTATGGGTAGCTTTGCTTTGACTTCACCAACCTCAAATATGAACATGAATTTATGCTAAAGACGGCAGAGTATGCAGATTAGATCAGATTGTTATCAATCGAATGGGTTTAACTTCTGATGCCATGTCCTCCATTATACAATTTTCAATCATTTTTGACAAGACCCACCCCGAATTCCACCCTGGAATCCGAAGTGGCCCTGCGGGACCCACCTTTAAAGGAGATTTACCAAAAATTTCGGCATAACCTCCCTTAGAAATGGTTAACCCAAAAACCTGCGGAAAAACCAAAATTCACTTCTAATTATCCAACCACAACTCCTGGAGCCACCCTGCTCCCAAATTCAACCAATCCAACCCAAAGCTAATAACATCATACATAATCTCCAAAAGGTACAAGTTACTACGATCACCAAAGTTAGGTCATAGACCTCAAATATAATTCATACAAGTTGGGTCGCATATCCCTTAGTAATCAGAGCATTCTAGGAATATAAATGGACAAGGAGTACAGTAGGTTAAACAGGTAACCTACAGAATGTGATGGCGGAAGCAGGTGCGGTCACTATGGCTCACACTAGTACACCGAGCAGCAATACTGCAATCTGGGCATTTGAAACCGAAGGGCCCAGGGAAAAGTATATAAAAACGTTAGCGTGAGTGAACAAAAATAAATATTTGCAAGAAAAAGGATTTTATACTTTTCCACATTTATATCAATAAAACTCCCGATGCATGCGACGATTTAGAAACCAAATCACGAGAGGCTCCGCTCAAGAAAAACCGACTAGCCCCGCTAGTCAAGGACAACAACAAAAGGATATGGGGAAAAGAGTTCACCATGCGGGAATGGAGCCACTCAGGCTCTACCTACCCTCGACTGCCACTCGCACATAGATTGTGCGAGGAGGAGAACTAATAACCTCGACTTCTACTCACACATAGATTGTTTGAGGAGGAGAACATTACCTCGACTACCACCCACGTGAGGAGGACAATAAATCACCTCGACTGCCACTCACATACACAAAGTAAGTGAGGAGGAGAATAAGCTACCTTAACTGCCACTCACAAACACAAAGTCTGTGAGGAGGAGACCAAATCACATGACCCGCGTATGGTGAGGAAGAAGATTGTCGAAAGCCAATAAATCTGTATGGTTTCCCCACATTTCTCATGAAATAAGAATCCAAGTGTACAAAGACGTGACCCCGCACGCCAAGATCATCTCAGGTTCAAATATAAATAGGGTATAAATAAGTATAAAGTCTTACTTCATCGAAATCTCATTATAATCTCAAATCGCCGAATATAAATATAAAATAAATCGTCTAAATTTCCGAATCTGCATAAATCAAAATCCAAACCAAAATAAAATGCTCGATAATTAAGTTGATAAATCAATCAACTCAAAACTTGCGGAATTTAATTTGCATGCATCAATTAAAATCAAAGGTCCACTCACAATATGAGGTCAATCCTGATGTCGCTCGTGATTTTCCTCGTATGGAGACTCCTCTCGTCCTGTACGAATAGCATTCATAAATATATATATTTCACAGGACGGAATTTTAACTTCACGATACTTATAATTGGAAATTCAAAACATCCCCCTTCCTAAAAATCCAACTCCTCAACTCTCCACAACATCCATCCTTAATACTCCAACATTAATCTTTCATCGATGTAATATCTAAAGTGAATCTGAAAGGAATTCGGCGATCGTATTCTCGAAAATCAATAATTAAACATTCAAACTCAATTCGTACTTCCTCCGATTTCCACCAAACTTCATGCATCAAATTCTACAATCATTATAGGATATATGGAACTAAAACTACAATTTAAATGCAGTTCTACGCGCCACCACGGGCCACCTACAGTGGCGGCGAGTGGGGTCCACGCGCCGGCGACCACTACCTCCGATGACCACCAAATTCCGGCACTAGCATCTACACAACAGGCCCAACAATTTTCCCAACTACAACATAGTCCAATTTTACCTCGAAGTGGTCGAATTAAGCCGGTGAAGGAAAGCCCCGAAACTTCAAGAACCCTAGAAATGAAAAATTGTCAATTCGACTTCTACAATGCAAATTGGAATGAACTACCTTAGGGGAAATAATCTCCATCAAAAACCAAACCTTCGACGTGAATCTGGTGGCCGGAAATCGGCAAAATCCCAAAACTGCAACCGAAGCAATTCTTGCTTCGATCCGGACTTTCACGGCCAAAACTCCAAAATCTTAGGTCACTAGTGTCAAGGGCGGGTTGAGGCGCTCCTGTGGTGATCGGTTGCACGCCGGTTGGTGGCCGGAAAGTGAAGAATTGAAGGGGAAGAGGAGAACCCGAAGGGAAAGGGAGAAGAGTCGGGGGAGAGGAGAGAGAAAGAGGGGTGGGTTTCCGGTTTTGGAAACCTACCCGGGTAACTTTCTATATTTATTCAAATTTTACCATGAACAGTAACTCTTGTATTTCACTCATAACTCTTGCATACGAACTCCGATTTTTACGTACCACATATGCACGCGCTCGGTTTAACGTCCTCTACAACTTTCATGCAGGAAATTTCCTCAAATTTTTAACTCATAAAAAGTCAATTTTTAACCACTCCCCTAAACGTTAAAATTATAACCGCGAACGGTAACCATAAAGAATTTCATGTAACTCAGTAAAAAGGTATAACAGATGTGGGGTGTAACAAGTTTGAAAGTCTACCTCTTCACCCAATTTAGCCCACTTTCTGAAATTAGGGATTAGCAATTCTCAGATGGCTTCCATGGCCTCCTCCTACATGCAGCAGCATGATTCGAGTCCGGGTCCCAGGCCAAGACTCAATTTTTTTCCCCTACTGCGGCGCTAGATTCATTGAGGATATCCAGACCCTGACCCAATCTCCTCATAGCCATCCAATTTCTGGCCAACATGATGTTCCTGGACAATTCATTGATATCGCAGAGCCCAAGGCTGTGGTGGAGCAAGAGGAGCATGCTAATATCCAGACCCGAGCCCAAGGCTGCGGCAGAGTGAGAGTTTCGCTTGCTCTGATTCAGCGAAGGAATGAGAGAGAGAGAGAGAGAGAGAGAGAGAGAGAGAGAATACTATATTACCTCTTGAAAAATAAATAACGGCATAAGTGTTAATAGAGAAGATAACAGCATGTATTATGTTGGGTGATAACAGAGTAGATAACACGGGTTTCAAAGCCCATGTACTTATGTTGGGTTATATAAATGTTGGCCACATTAATTCGGAGTGACCTTAAGTTCATGTACTATTCTTAAAAATTTCCGGGTTATTATCATAAATGGTACCTGAACTTATCCTCTATTTTATCGATGATACCTGAACTTCAATTTTGATTACAACCAGTATCTGAACTTTTCGACTTTATTTTAAATGGTACCTAAGGCCACCTTCAGTGACTATTCCGGCCAAAAAAGCCAAATCTAAAAAAAAAAAAAAAATTCAAGTTCAAGGCAAGTCTATTACCAAAAAATCATCACTATATATGATTGGAACCCTTGAAATCATCACAAATCGTCACTATGATCGCCTCACATGCCATTTTTAGTTGGAATATTGACTGGAGGTGGCTCTAGGTACCATTTAAAATGAAATCGAAAAGTTCGGGTACTGGTTGTGATCAAAATTGAAGTTCAGGTACCATCGATAAGATTGATGTATAGTTCAGGTACCATTTGTGATAATAATCCAAAATTTCCCTTTATATAATAAAGTTAAAAAGAAATCCGATAAAAAAGAAAAAGTTAAAACTGTTTAAGGAAAACTTAAATTGGGAGAGAATTGAGTCGTGCTTTCATTGATAATATGGGCTTCTTTATATAGAGGATTACGAGACATAGAATCAGAGTTGTACAAGGAAAGATAATCGTACAATTAATCGGATATCTCTGAATATCTCTGAGAATATCTCTAATTCCTAACCCTATTAAAACTAGGTCAAGTAACCTAAAGTTTTGGGCCAGACACATGTCTGGATTACTTAAACACTCCCCCTTGTGTCATCCAAACGTGGTGCTCATCTCGTTGCATCATTAAAAACCTTTCCGAGTAACAAAAACCATGTGGGACAAAAATAACCTCGGTTGAAGAAAAAAGAGCACAACACATTCTTCACGTTTCGAGACCATACATGCATGTAGACACCTCCCCCTGATGTTTGCATCTCCCCCTGATGACTACGGTCATGGGGGTTCAGAGAACTTCCGCAAACGATGCTACCAACATGTTTCTCGAAAGTTGAATTTATGCAATGACTTAGTGAGCGCCACACTATCCTCAAATTGAACCTAGTTCACTTTGATCTTAAGGAGAGTCTGTTGTTGCTGATTATGCTTGGTGTTGTAGCTTTTGATGTAGCCTTGCTTCATTTGATCATAACAAGTAGCATTATCCTATATGCTCATAGGCTCAACTGTGGTAGACTTCAAACCACAATTGTTCGAACATGCGTAATTATGGATCCAATCCATAAACATTCACGAACTACTTCGTGAAGAGCAATAATTTCTGCATGGTTCTAAGATATAGCGACTAGGGTTTATTATGGAGACCTCCAAGATATCACAGTCTTTACCCATGGTGAACACTTAACCAGTTTGGGAATGACATTTGTATGGGTCAGAGAGATACCAAATATCAGCAAAACCTTCCAAAACACACGTCTTTTTGTGATGGGGATAGTGGACGCAGGCTAGTGCTGGCGGCGTTCCTGGTGTGTGATGAGTCCAAATCCATCATCTCTCTGTAGGGATAGAACAAGCCCATTTCAATTGTATATCTCAAGTACTGATAGATATCTTTTACACCAATCCAATGGCGTCGCGTTGGCGCAAAACTATATCTAGCTAACAAGTTCATGGTAAATGCGATGTCCGGTCTTGTGCATTGAGCTAAGTACAATAATGTGCCTATTGTACTTCTGTAGGGCATTTCCGCCTCTAGCACATCTTCGCCATCATCCTTCAAACGAAGAGGATCATTTTTAGGATCAAGACTATGGACGATCATGGTGGTTCTTGAAGGCTTGACCTTGTCAAAATGCCTAAGCGTCTATCGACACGATGCTCAAGTTCCAAACCGAGTCATAATCGTGTTCTCCCAAAATCCTTCATCTCAAACTGGGATTTCAAGTGGTCAGCGGTTTCTCTTAACTCTTTAAGGGCTTCCAATGAAGATCATGTCCAACATGAACTGCGATAGAATCCAAAACTTGTTATGGAAATGCGTGGGCATATCCCTTCCTAATTAAGTAGTCACTTTAGTGAGCGTTTCAATCTTATTACAAATGCGCTCCGTGGTCTAGAGCCACATGACTTGGGTAAATGAAGTCCATCATGAACTTTCATGTATATTTCGTATCTAGATACCCATAGAGATACGTAGTGGCCATATTTTGTAAGCTGCATGATCAGTTATTCGAAAATTACCAAACTGACAGGGTAGTGGAGTGCAATGACATCCATTACGAGAGAATATATCTCATCGTAGTCGATTCCAAGGCGTTTTGTGAGAAGCCTTGCATCATAAGGCGAGATTGCCATCTTTTTTTTTCATCACACTTTCTAACAAAGACCCATTATAGATTTTATGTTAGGAGGTGTTGGCATCACTGGCTCGAAAACAGTCATCTTCATTAGAGAATCCATCTGAACCTGAATCGTATCTTTCCATTTAGGCTAAATCTCTCTACGTTGGCAATTCATTCATCAACGGAGAGTGGTTCGCTATCATCAGACTCAACAAACTCATGCGCAACGAAATGAGTGACTACATCATCAATTATGATGGAGTTTCTATCTCACGTCTCATGTACACTAGTGTAATTTTCATAGAACTCTATATTCTCAGGAATAGGTTCTGAAGTTGAGGCATCCCCCAATGATAACCATAATCCGAAAGATTCTCATGAGATGGATTTTGAGTGTCAATGATCCAAGAATTGGAGTTGTGCCAAAGTATCATTCAAACGCAAGGGCCTCCCATGCATCCTTACTGGGGCCATGACCTGTAATGCCAGAGTGTCACTCTCTTTGGCGTTGACGCCATTCTTACCTCTATGTAGGGTGGCCCTACGTCCTCTCGTAGGGACGTCCATCCTTGTAGGCATATTTGCAGCATATTTGTGTGATTTCGTCACTTTAACGGGGATCGAAATGAGACATAGTGGGGACAGACCAAGACAATTCCTCTCGTTCCTGCTGAACATTAGTGTTCTTATCTCCACCTAACGATGGGAAGACTGTCTCATCAAAGTGACATCCGCAAATAGTGGTAAGGAGATCGCCTAGCTAGGGCATTAAGTGGCGGACGATAGTTGGAATCTCAAATCCAACGTAGTTGCCCATTCGTCTGTAAGGACCCATCATAGAGCACTGTGGCGGCGCAATTGGCACATAAATTGCACACTCAAATATGCATAAGTATGATACTTGTACCCAGTCACTAGCTGTAACACAGAGGTAGATTGAGTGGAGGTGGGTCGTAGACGAATTAGCATAGCTGCATGTGATATTGCATCACCTCAAGCGGATATAAGGAGATTGGTGTGCATTACCAATATCTTGACTGCCATCGTAGTGGTTTCTATGAGACCATTTGGGTGTGTATATGAGAATATGATGTCCAACATCAGTCCCATTGCAATAACCATCGAAAGTCTTCGATGTAAACTCTCTAGCATAGTCAAATCCAATTGACTAAATAGGATAATTCGGGGAGTCAGCCCGTTGTCATATGATATGTGTTAGGAGTGGAGCATAAGCAGTATTTACAAGTGGACAATGGCATAACACGTGACCATCATGTTTGCGTGTCAACCAACATCATGAAATATTTAAACGTCTGCAAGTTGGTTGAATCAGTCCACAGAACCCCCACGGCTCTATGTAAGAACAAAATAAGTATTTTCATATCCTTTGCATAGGACTGTCTCAGTCCTAATTCCCATAAGAAATAGGCTTTGTAAAACGAGTGAGAGAGTTTAGAAACAACCAATAAGGATTTTGGTTGGGCTTGAGCGTCTGAAACGCTATTGGAAGCAAAGTTGGTGATTTCAGCATCACCCATGGGGTCATGGATAGGGACTGTGCCAGCCGTAGGCTGGTGGTGGGCGGCGGCGGCGGTCGCACTTAGTCCAGGAAACAACTTTTGATTCATGCTTCGTTTCGCTCGAGATAATTGATGTCCGTGTGAAGTCTTTAGTAGACGGACCATTATATCATGACTAGGATGACCTATCCTGTCGTGACAAAGCCAATATGTGTCTAAATCCAAGAGATCTTCTCTCATAAATTTATTGAATTTAATAGCTCGAATAGTGACATAGAGTCCACTACAGAGACACATAAACTTCTCTAAGATGCGCCTTTGTTCTCAATCATTAGAGGAATTGCAGAGGAACAAATTTCCATTCTCTACATGCGTTTTTGCATGGAATCTGTTGGCTATTTATAGGTGCGATTTTCCCTAGGGGCGTAGAGAGTTTCTGTGACAATAATCAAGGTGCCATTTGGCAAGGGGAACTTGGGCTATTGCATGTCCTTGAATTAATACTGAAGGCCCAGCCATCGTAGTCACAAAGTAATATGCTCAGAATCAAAATGGAGTCATAATGAAAAGAACTCAAAATTTTATTCATAAGCCAACATAGTACAACATTGTCTCTTAACCATTAGGAGAATCTAATCCAAATGCTAGCTAATGAAAAATAAAGGTAGTCGCTTAACTTCTTTCGGTAACTCCAAAATAAATATGACTAGGTGAGTAGAGAGATGTCGGTGGAGCAAAGCTCGCTTAAGTACCACTTATCTCAAAACCTTCCTAGACATCACACTCATTTTGGATGAGCCTATGTGAAGAAAAACTAAACCAATGACATTTACTACAAAGTATATGGCAATTGCCTATTACACCTTTTGGAAAAATAAAGACCTAAACAGATTTGGCGATCTATTGATCCCAGCCAGATTTGTAGTCTTCAACCCTTCACTTGAGATCATCTTCTTGATCTTCTTGTTCCACATAGTGGGCTTCTCTTGCTTCACAATATGCTTTGTAGGCGGTGACAATTTCTTCACGAGCTCTACAAATGTGTGCCCAATGACCAGATACTCCACATCAAGAACATACATCTATTTGCTTAGACTCCATTGATTGAGGTGCTTTGAAAGCGTTATTTAGATGGATCTCAGTGTTGGTGGCGCCACCAACATGGCCAGAGGCGTTGCCTCCCTCTCTCTTTCCACGTTGACTCCCGTGTTCGCCTATTTTGGCGGTTACCCTCCCAAGCAGAGCGATTATATGTACCAAAACATCCAGAAGTATCCCTAAGATTAGGGTTTCGCTCTTGGCGCCCTTTCTTAGGGGGGCGACTATAATTGGATTCCGGAATATGCTTTGTTTCCAAGAATCTCGAATTATAGTTATTCATAAGGATGTTGTCATGCTTTTCAACGACATTCATAGCTCTAATGTGCTCATGAAACCTTGTGATCCATATTGCAGTAACCTCCATTCGATAGTTCTTAGCAACCATCAATGTAGAGACGAGGAAGATAGAGAAAGTCTTTTCAATCAACATCGCATTTGTGATCTCTTTACCATAGAATTTCATTAAGGATTTAATCGTAATTTTTTCCGAGTTGTAGCCAAGAATTGACTTGAAATCACAGAAGCGGAGGCTATGTCATCTCACTTCTAGGTCAGGAAGCAGGGAGTCACGGATGTTGCCAAATCTTTCTTCGAGTGAGACCCACACCCTTCTGGGGTCTTCTTCATTCATACACTCGTACTGGAGCGAATCATCCATATGATGAGTCATTAGGATGATGGATTTTGCCTTATTTGCCTATAAGGTCGCTCTATTTGCTTCCAAAGCTTGAGCTTGCTCAATAGTTAGTACGTCCTAGCTAAGCTCGAGAATCTTATCTTGGATTCCATTGCCCTTGAGATGCTGGCGGAAATCACGAACCTACTTGTGATATCCAGAGCTAGTTGTTCCCAATGGACTAAAGTCCAATTTGTTTAGGTTACTCATCTTGAAAGAGAACAAGAAAAAAGGTTAGTTTCAGAGCGGAAAAAGCTGCCACGAAAACATATAAAATTTTTGAGCGTAATCGCTTCCAAGAAATTAGGAATTTTTTAGCATAATTGCTTCCAAGAAATTCAATTCCAAGAGGTGTTGGATTAGATCGAAACAATGACATAAGTGGTCGATCATAAATTCTCTACAAACTCTAAATTTGGAGATCTCAACAAGCTCTAAGCTCGGAGTGAGCATGAACCTCCACAGTTCAGCTTAATTAGGTCTTCCCTATGATGAAGAAAGGGGGGGTAGAAGAGGGAGTTTGCAAGTCCCTGAGAAAAAGAAGAGAAAAGTTATAAAAACTTTTAAAAAGGGAACTTTTAGTAAAAAATACCTCGAAATAGGTCGCAGGAAATTTGATAGGAAAAAGTCGCCGGAAAAGTGCCTGGAAAAGTCGCCGGAAAGTGCCCAGAAAAGTTGCATGAAAGTTGACTGGAAACGGTCAACCGGCATTGACGTGACAGGGTCCAGAGCTGACGTGGCAGTGGGGCCTGAAAAATGACGTGGCAGTGGGTGGCAGGTGCTTCAGTGGGCCGACGAGCGTCTGTGGCCCTCTGTCTTTTTCTTTCCTTTTTTTTTTTTTTTTCTTTTGGGCTGAAATCTTCCTTCCTTCTCCTCTGGGCTAGGCTTCTGTCCTTTTCTTTTTCTGGGCTCGTCTGGAACAGAGAAGGAATTAAATTGGAATAGCAAGTGGCGGTTCAAGATGCAGCAACTTCTGGTGGGTGGTTCGGGTACTTTTAGGCCATTTCAGGGGAAACATTTTTCGGTTCTCGGATTCTGGTACTGAGATGCTATTGTTGGTAAAATTTGGTAGCAATTGGAGGTCTGAAAGTTGGTGCACCGGTGGAATATTTGCTACGGATGGGTTGGAGATTTCGGTGGCCGGTTCGGTATGTTTTCTGGTTGTTCTGCCACCGGTTCTGGACTCCTGGGGTGGAGGTTGTGCTGTGGGGGCCGAAAGGTTTTGTATTCGGATTTAGGGTTTTGGCTATTAGAATTTTGGGTTAGGAAGTCGTGCTGATAACGTGTTTAAGAAAAACTGAAATTGGGAGAGAATTGAGTCTTGCTTTCATTGATAATAGGGGCCTCTTTATATAAAGGATTACAAGACATAGAATCAAAGTTGTACAAGGAAAGATAATCGTACAATTAATCGGATATTTATGAATATCTCCGAGAATATCTCTAATTCCTAACCCTATTACAACTAGGTCAAGTAACCTAGAGTTTTGGGCCAGACACATATTCTGGATTTACTTAAACAAAAACGAAATAAAAATAAAATTGTGTTAACTGATATTTCACATTGTGTTAACGGTAATTATCTGATAAAATTAAATTGTACTGTGATTACAAAAGAGGAGGTTGTTGACTTGATTATGCACAACAAACATTAATTTTGTTTCAATTGTAGAATTTAAAGATTCAGAAGTGTTTTGAAATAATAATAAAAAGTTATAATAAAAAATATGAAATGTGTCTTGGCCTTTTGGGTAAGTTTTTTAAGCACTTAAAAAATGGTTTTGAGAAGCAATCAAAGTATTTACTTGTGCAAAAGCATTTTGCCAATTTAAAAAGCGTTTTTAGACATTTAAGAAGCAATCACAATTTAATATGACCTGATCTTTTCACCAAGCAATTATTTGGTGATTCAAAAATATAATAAAATCATTATGAAGCAGAACTTTTCTATGAAGCATATTAGGGGTGTGTAAAACACGGTACAAATCGGCCAAACCGGTCGAAACTGACCAGTAAATATGGTTTGGTCAAGGTTTTTTAGCGTTAAAATATGAAAGCCGGTTCAATACCGAACCAAACCGTTTATGAATTGACTTGGTTTGGTTTTTCTTTTACTTAAACTGCAAAACCCGAACCGACAGGTATGTATTAAATATAATAGGAAAAAAATTTAAATTTATATACATAATATATATATGTATATATATATATATATATATATATATTTATTTGTGGGTAGTCTTTTTGTAAGACCCCGGAAATTCGTTATTTTTGTTTTGGAATTTCCTTAATTTATTAAAGTGTTCGTTAGTACGATTTCATGGTTCGAGGGTGGAGTGAAGTTATTTTCGGGCGATTAATTATTCGAATTGCACATTTTAGGGGGGGTTACGAAGTCGACTTTTTATACGTACGGAATTTGAGGATACTTCCTTCACGAAAGTTGTAGAGCCCGTCGATACAAGTTCGTGGATATGCGGAACGCAAGAATTGGAGTTCGTATGAAGAAGTTATTGCGTTTGGAAAAGTTTCCATTTTGGGTATATATACCTAGCTATTTTTGGAAATTTCCAAAAATAGTAGGGTTTCTATTTTTGGTGCAGTCGGCCTCTCTTTCTCTCTCCCGAGCCCGAGTCGCCGCCTCCCCTTCGCCGGCCAATTTCTCAACCGTCCGGCCACCTTTTGCTTCGATTCCAAAAGGAATCCTGCTCTCCTCGGTCCCCTCTACACGTCTGTGGTGGTGATTCGTCGTGGGAAGCACCGTAGACGACGCTACAAGGCCGAGAAGTTGCACGACGGAGCTGCAAATCGCCTCAAATCGCCGGCCTTGGTTCTCCCAGCTCCGGCCACTATAGCTCGAGTTCTTTGAGGGCTTTCTAGCCCAGAGGAAGTAGAAGCTACATCCAAGAAGGCTTGCTGCGATTTGATCTGTGGAGCTCGAATTTTGAAGATTGGGAATCTAGGGTTCTTCGAATTTCTGAACTTGCAAGGTAAATTCCAGCCAAATGGCTTTGATTCTGACTTTGTGCTAGTTATGAATGTTTCAATTGGAGTTGAGATGAAGAACTTTCATGTTGGAAGTTTTGTCAAATTTTGACTTTGGTTTGGTGGCGGTGCCTCCACTGTGGTGGTAGTTTCCGGCGGCTTCCAGCCACCTCTGGGGCAGTTTCTTCTCCTTAGTGCGATCTAGTCGTCGATACGAGAATTTCGATATATAGTTTGTAATTTTTGGAGATCGTATGATTAAGTTATGAATTTTATGATTTCGATTGATTTCGATCGTTCGATTTGTGATCTGTGAGGATCCGACCGTTGGATCATCGTTTAATTTTTGTTATGAGTTGTTGGCTAAATTCAGGTGTTTGACGGTTTGATTTGGCGGACGATTTGTGATTCATATTTCGAGCTGTTAAGAAGACACAGCGGGATTAGAGGTGAGTAAATCTCACGTGGTTCATTTACGAACAGATTTATTTATTACTCGGAATTACTTGTTTAATTGTTAAATCATTTTCGAAATAAATTATTTGTTTTTAAATATATGAACTTGATCGACAACGGTTCATGGGTAAGTTAAAACAATGTTTTGATAGAAAATGATTTTCGAGAGGAATAACTTATAAAACTATAGTTGGTATTAGTAGTCATTCCTGCGTGAATGACTACGTATATATATATATATATATATATAT
>BDJD01000781.1:123186-145520 GCA_002564525.1 Rosa multiflora | reverse complement strand
AGGGGATCCTGATAAATACGCAATTATTTCAATCAGATTAACATAATTAACACAGATCTGTTCATATTTGAACCATAAACACAGAAAAAAATGCATGATTAAGCACTAGAAGAAGGGATAACAAGCATTTACTGAGAATTGGAATTACAATTTTGCAAAACAAAAAAAAAAACGAAGCATTAAACGGAATTAACAAGAGGAAGATGAGGAAACTGGAGTACCTTGGTAGCGGATTTGCAGAATTTGAAAACAAGAGAGAAACCAATTTCGCAGATTTAGGGTTTCGTCGGAATTGGATCCAGAGGGTTCCGGAGTTCGAATATTCCAGTTGGGATTTGAATTTCGGTTGCTAGAGGATAAGGTCGGTAAGACTTTTTATCATCTTTGGCGGAATTATTGTATTGGGCTACGGGCCTTTATTGTATCTGGACCTGAGCATTCTGGCCTTTCGCTATTGCCCATACATTCCTGACCCAAAAGAATTTGATTTTGATTACATGATTTTTTTAATTTTTCTCATATATAGTTTCGGAGTACCCCTGGTGTTCTGGACCAATAGAATAGAGTTGCTGCAGCGTATTATGTAGGGGATGAAAAAACATTCCTGACCCAAAAGAATTTGATTTTGATTACATGATTTTTTTAATTTTTCTCATATATAGTTTCGGAGTACCCCTGGTGGTCTGGACCAATAGAATAGAGTTACTGCAGCGTATTATGTAGCTAGGGGATGAAAAAAATATATATTAAAATCACTGATCAACAGATAGTTCACATTAGTTAAGGTCACAATACACATAATTTCTCGACCAATTTGGAGCTTGACATAATCGAGTGACAGTCGGCAGTGAGATTTAAAATATATATATATATATATATATATGAAGAAGGAGAAAAAAAATTCAATAGTAACCAGAACTTCATTCAAGGGTGTACGTAAATTTTCATTATGTGAACTCTTTCCTAGCCCAAGCGTTACTCGATCCTGGTGTGCTCCGAACAAAGATGCGGAAATGACACAAAATTCAGTTTGTGCCTTTGTGGGCTGGGAACCTTGGCTCATGTTTGTCAATTTACGGGTTTTCTTTCCAGCAAACTATTAAATGAATTACAGTCCGATTGTTGATTTTTCTTTTGAGCACGTAAGTTAGATATGTGAACCACATTGTGCAGTGTCAGAAATTCAATGAAATATATTTTTTGTGAAATATGACTAATCAGTAGAAATATGTATTATAACACACACCTTTTAAGTAAATAAAAATGAATAAGGAATAAGTTAGCTCACCATAGTAAAAATTAAGTTAGCCAACTTAAAGTGATAAGAGAGTATTTTCTCAAAAGTAAAAAAAAGATGATAAGAGAGAATAGATATGACCATGCCATATGTGCATGCATGGAATATTGATCCCTCTATTATCAAATTGGCGGGGGGAAAGGGAGCAAATATAAGTCAGACTCACAAATTGGGAAATGTAAGTGGCATAAATATCCTGGAAACTATGATCGAAACAATATCCAATATTCATTAAATTCATACCACAATCAAATTTATAAACTAATCAAATCCGGAAGAGCTTGGTTATGTGTAGGTGCAACATAAGGCATCAGATTCGAAGAGGATGCAAAAGGGTTTTTATAATCTGCAGTTGCAGCACTGGCATCATTGTAACCAGTACTCACCCAGCTGATCATATCGTCATCAGGAAACACCTCCCACTTGTCTGTGATTATAGTCTTGAACACCTTCTGCTTATTCTTCGTCGTCGTCTGCTGACCATGATCATCACCAAACATTAACAAATCATCACCACCGCTTTCTATCGCCACAATCTCCATGCAGTTGTTTTTGTTCTCCTTCCTCTTTTCCTTTCCCGCATCATCACTAACTTCGTGTATTATTCTTTCTAGGTCTCTAATATCTTCCTCTGGGATGTGCTCCACTTTAGGGCACTCCGAAGAGCCAAGAGCACCCAAATCCCTGCAGAACTCAAGGTACATTTCGAGCTCCTCTCCTTGAATCGCCGCCTTCTGAACCACCTCGAGAGCCATTTGCGCCTCTTCTTTGCCCGGCGCCGCGTAAATCCTCATCAGAGTTCTAGCAATACCCTTGCAAATTCTGCTGTAGACGTCGAAGATCTCGGTCAAAATGCAGATCATGGCTTCGAAAACCAGATACACCTTTGCCGTGCCGGGGTTGGGCCTGATCTGTAGTAACATGTCCATCAATGCCTGCCATTTCCGAAGCTTCCCGAGCTCCTCCTTCAACGGAGGCTCCTCCTCCGGAGACTGAATGTCAAGACAGCCGGCTTGTAATCTCCCCAGCTGTTGCTGCTTCCTAAACGCCACAGCCGACGACGCCGTCTCATGCAGGAAAGCGGATCTGTGGTCCAAATAGGTAAAATACGCCCGCACGAAGGCGTTGTAGGCCCATGTCTTGCTCGGCTTGGAGTGGCTGTCCGTAAAGTTGGATAGATCAAACGGCAGCCGTCCGATCCTCTGCACGGCGGGGATCTTGCAGCAGAAGACGCCGTGCATGAGCATCAAACCCTTGAGCGCCACCACCCAGGACCTGGTCTTGTCCATTCTGGAAGAGATAGCCCACAACAATGGCTTTACGTACGTAGGAGAGGTGCGTACCCATTGGTAGACGCGGTGGAAATTCTTATAGTCGACGTGAGCCTCGTCGTGGCTGGTGGACTTGATGATGATGGATTCTAGGTCGGGGTTGCGGAAAGAGGTCCGGCGGGAAATGCTGGCGGCCCAGATGCTGTTACGATCCTTGACAAGCCCGGCAGCTTTTTTCCAGAGTTTCATTTCCTCCGGTGCCCCCCCCTAGAGGCGTAGGTATTCTAAAGTGACCAGCAAATTTCTCAATGGATTCCCCTTTCCCTATTTTACTAGGCCTCCTTCTCTCTCCGTTTCTGCTGCTCTTTCCCTCCTTACATTTTTATTTTTTATTTTAGTTTTTCCATTTTCGCATTTGGACAACCAAGAGTGGTACTGTTTTGTTATTTCTGGACGTGCATTATTTAGTAAGCGAGTGAGTTGCAAATTTTGACCGTAATAATTGGTTTCTCTAAAAACAGAAAAGGAGTCATTACAGACCGGGGACTGAGAAACGTCTAGAGAATCTGATAGTAAGGTTTAGGACGTTTTCAAGGCTTTATTTGCGGACGCGGACGCGACACACGGGACAGGGACGGCGTTGACTCTATTATGACTTCCAGCCCAAAAGCTAGCTCAATCAAATTGGGCTTTCTTAGGAAATAGATTGGACTTGTTTGTGACCCAAAAGCTGAACCAAAGGCCGACAAAAGAAACAACACCCCAAAGAAAAGCAAAGATTTGTTTTTTTTTTTTTTTTGGTCAAAAAAGTAGAAAATTAGCTCTGTCAATTGAAAAGAAAAACGGATTGATGATAAAATGAGTTGAGGATCATCTGTTATCAGGCTAGTTAGCTGCTACACTTTTAATTAAGTATTCCCAATGTTGTAGACAACTGTTATAGTTAGATTTTGTGTAACAATTAAGACCAAATGTAGTTTATTAATGGGTTCTAAACGACGGAAAAAAAAAAAAAGACAGTGTTTCTAAAAATGTCTTAAAATCTTTTCCTATCGAGTTACTATGAAATGTCATTTTTCTTTTTTAACTGAATATATAGTTTACCACTCAAAAGGAAGATCGAATAACTAGAGCTAGACAACAAAATCTTTCCAATTGTCAGCTACACGATCATATTGCTTTATCGTTACTGTGAAATTTTTTTACAGAACACACAAAGTGCTGATGACATGACTTGTGTAGGGGTACTTCTGCAGTATCTGCAAGACTGCAACAGCATGTATACATTTCCTTTGGTCCTTCGAGTTTAATTAGAACCAAATTCTATTGCATTTGCATCGATATATGAACAAATTAATCAAAATAAAGTGTCTAAAGGGAGCTCTTCTATCTCGTGCTTTCCGCTCGCCTCTGCTTCTGTTCTTTACTCCTTTCTCAGTGTGAATGTGTTGGTGCGAGTCTTTATAAGCTTTTGCAACAGTCGCACCAGCGGCTCAGCTGCTCATGTACAAGACACATTTTCTACCTGCAAAACCCTAAAAAGCAGAAAGCGGGAGATTGTTACATTTTTAACCTAGCTAGCTATCTCTCTGATATCTATATCTGTTCCTTAATCAAAGCAACAAAGTGAAAACAAAAGCTTGTCTCTTTCTCTTTTTGTGAATTGAATCTGTGTGAAAGAGAGAGAGAGAGAGAGAGAGTGAAAAAAGCGAAAGAGAGAGCAATGAGGGGCCCCAAATAAAGTAAAGAAAAGGGTTCGTAGAAATGAATAAAGTAGTAGCAGGAGGGAGGAAATCCAAAGAAAAAAAGACGAAAATGGTGGGAATCTTTCTTCATGATCTTCTTCCACTGACCACTGTGCAAACCATCCCATACCGCCACCTCTCTTTCTCTCTCTCTCGGCCTCTCCCTACTACTAGTACTATCCCCTACTAGCTTAGGCTTGGGCTGCTACTCCTTTTTATGGTCTCACCTCAGCAGCTTTGTCTTTTCATCAATCTTTTCCTACCTACTAGATCTCTCACTCCAGAAGAGAACAAATTTGCTCAGCTTCAGCTAGCATGTGTTCAACAACATGAACAATAATAATAATATATCTATGGGATTTTCATGTGGAAGTCATTATTATGTAAGTTCGCTTTCCCTCTCCCTCTCTCTTGCTCTCATTCTAAAGATTTCCAAACACTAGTTGCACAACTTTATCATTATATAGAGTCCTTCATTTTACTTAGGATGGAGAAGAACCTGAAGTTCCTCTGATAAATGAAACAAAGAGGTGTGCTGCTATGGATGTTCAAGTTCATAATGAGCTTCATGAAGGTGAAGTAGAACTATTCGACTTTGAATTCTGGCCCATTGAACATCCTTCAGAGCCGCCCGATGAGGATCACCCTCTGAAATGCCCAATGCCGGACTCTTCTGTCATCAATGTAAGCATCTCTGTGTTTAGTTCTCTCAGTTTCTTTTTGTTGTGCGTTTAACATTTGGTGGTAGTGATGTTTGTTTTTACATCTGCAGATTGATATAGTCTCATGTAAAATAAATTTACAGGATGGAGGAACAGGAAGGGTTTCTGAGAGCAACTATAGCAGCTCAATGCCGCGTAAGAGAACAGAAGTTTCTTCTGCTGCTTTTATGGATGAGGTGGTAGATCAGCCTCCTGTTCCGGTTCCTGTTCCGGTTCGAGCAGTGCGGAAGAGGCATCACACTCTCACCCGCGGCGGGGGTGACCAAATCATATCCCCTCTGAGGAGAATGCCGCCCCATCCGCCTCGCCCTCTACCGGCTCAGAGCATCACCGTCTTTCAAATGCTTCAGCAGCTGGACAAGTCTTGATCGAAAATGGTTCACGTCACTTGTCTTGCTCTTTTCAAGTGTGTTATTGCTTATCGAGTGAGATGAGGAAAATGGTCAATTACATATATTGTAGCTGGTATAGAAAGATGCAGGACGAACTCTTTTGTAATTTCATTGCCTATTTCAGCTTTCTGTTTCTAAATATTGAGCTTTGTGTTTTTTACGAACGAAACCATCAATCAAATTGAGGGAGAAAAAGAAGAAGATGAAGCACGTTTAACTAAAGCATGTTTATCTACCAAATCAGCGGAAAAACAAGAACCATGTTCCACAGAATGTGTATGGTTTCAGCTTTCTGTTTCTAAATATTGAGCTTTGTGTTTTTTACGAACGAAACCATCAATCAAATTGAGGGAGAAAAAGAAGATGAAGCACGTTTAACTAAAGCATGTTTATCTACCAAATCAGCGGAAAAACAAGAACCATGTTCCACAGAATGTGTATGGAAATCCTTCTTCTTTTCTCTATCTTCTCTCGTCTCGTTTTCACATTCCCCACACATTTCACGTGGAGAAGAAGAATTGTAATTTGATTTCGTCCCCTATTAGTACAATTTCGATAGTTGAGTCCCAATTTCTAAATGCACTTTCATTCATAAAGTGAAATACATAGAGCAACTGACATGCCGAGTATCAACGAAGTTAATTGCATCGCTGTGCTTTTCAATGATGAGTTGCCATTGTTATTCATTTCTGCAAGCACTCCAGCAACCGCAATGTATATAAATCCACCAGCTGTAAAACCCTGCAATTTGGTAGAAACGAAATTTCATTGAGATTTTGACAGGCAAGCATGAACTAATTCAACCAACAAGTCAGGCTATATATCACCTCCATCAAAGATGACTGTCCCGGATCTTGTCCGACAAGCAGAGCCTGCACCAAAAGCGACAGATTACCTTCTCATTTCAATCACTGAAGATACAAATTGAAAAGGAAAACCTAGTATAGTCCATAACCTACCATTGCAGTTCCAACGAGGGCCACAAGTGCTGAGAGGAAATTGAAAAAGAGAGCCTTAGATACACTGAAACCAGACCTCACCAGAATACCAAAATCACCAACCTGAAACAGAGTAAGGTGATAAATTATGAACACTGCATGTATTGATAAGAGATTCATACTTGAATATATAGTATTAACCACATTAAATGAACAAAAGGGAAAACTCAAACCTCTTGAGGAATCTCATGCGCAAGCAAGAATAGAGTTCTAGACCACCCACCAACAGTACCATGAAGCAGGAAAGCACTTCCTAAAGCCATCCCATCTGTGAAATTGTGCTGCAGTGGAAAGACAACGCTTTTTATTACAATAATAACCCTGTATCATGAACCACAGTTTTTGTTTGAATAAGTACAAGATTGACTGTAAATAAGAACCACATACAACACCGTCCGAGAAGAGATTGAGATAACCAAACACAAGATTGTTGGGTGATCGTGTAGGTTCTACATCTAACGATTTAGTATCATGACTCGAGTCTTCTGCAGCATTAACATCTTGTTTATTATTCCTATCACCTGTGGCAGTGTTTCTCTGCAAGATTGGCCAGATGGCACTGTCAATACTTCAAACACAATAAAACTTCATTACCAAGGGTAATTTTTCTTCAACTAAATGGGAAACATGAAAATTGTCATTAGCAGACAGCTATCCTTAACCTTTTAACATTGATATAGACATGAAAGTAATTTATAAGCTAACCAATAGCAGTTCTATATCTGACATAAAATCAAGGTTCAACACAACCTTGCTGAAGTTTGAATATAAATCAAGATGCTGACTAAGCTGCTTACCTTACGCAATTGAGAATCATGATGAGAATTTTCCTTCAAAGAATCATTTAAAACTTCACTTTCCACTTTTCCTTCAGATGACACATTTGGCTTCCGTCCATCTTTTCCAGTGGAAGATTCTGATGTCAAGTCATCATGAGAATCGTTGTCATCCTTCAATTTCTTGCTGTGATGATGGTGATGATGACCATGACCCAATGCATTAGTTCCTCCAGAGTGTTCCTCAACATACCTCACCATCTTTTCTACCAAAAGAAACAATACAATTCCCGCTGCAACAACCATTATATAGTTATACAAATGCAACTAAAATCCAACAAGACAACATGAAAAATGTATATTAATACTAACCCAGGACAGCAATTCCTACAGAAAGATCTTCCAAAGAATGTGCATGTGAATGCTCATGTTCACTATGATCGTGATGATGGCCAACATGGTCGTCATGTGAGTGCCCTCCACCTGCAATAAATTGGATTCTGACTCACTTATAAGAAATGCAAACATAAACAGCTACACCCTATATGTATAATGCATGTAGAGATGAACTAAAAGCTGCAAATCAATGCAAGCATTATAATTGAATGTCTAACTAATGTCCTACCAAAAGCATGTGGTAATTGATGAAGGAAAGCATCCCCTAACATAGCTCCAGCCTGCAAATGAAATTCAAATAACGGTTCAAGAAACAATACACTAGAAATGTTTTCCAAATCCTCTGACTAATGAGAACCATTAACTGCATGCTCTTTGAGATATGATAATTATCATTGGCAAATAATATTCCAATCAAAGACACTATTTGTTCAAAAGTAAACAAAAGAAATTTTTTATATTATGATACATCCAACACAATTGAACAAGTATGCGTTGCTTAGTTCAGAAAGGCATTCAAAATTTAAGAACAATATAGGACAAAAGATCCTGTTGTTTGGTAACTGACAGAAATGGTGAAATGTCGGAGCTCAAATCTAACACATGCTCATGCAAAACTTTTCAAATATGGATTTGACTATGTCAGGACAGATTAATGATAGTAAATCTAACAGTTCAGTAATCAATCCATCTTAAGTCAAAACATGTATATTACTGATTTACTGAGGCTTGAACCCTGGCATTAGGACTCTGGGAGCCATATTAAGGTCAACACCACTAAGCCACTGCAACTTAGATGCCAAAATGGCATTTTTTTCCTAAGATGTTCTGGATCCCTGAGATCCACTCAGGATAGCAAGGCTATGGAAGTTGAACAGAGCCTACCCAACCCCACAATTTCCAAGTTTCTGGGGTAAAAACAGTACAAATTCCCAGCCTGTTCCACATACTACAGCAGTCTACATCAGCTACCTTAGAAACCCACCATGCCAGGGGCTGAGTTAACATTCAACCCCAAGTAAAATATTGTAAGAACTTCCAAAAGCCATCCAAATTCGTATTTTAGTTGCTTTAACACAAGAGGAAATGTAGTAGGCAATGTTTGACAAATTGGAGACATATTTCACAAAGCCAAATTTCAGCTTCAATAGTCGACAGGAAAGTCTTACAGCATAAAAGGATAGTGTTGACATAGAAAGTACTGCTCTGAACTAGCAGTTTAGATTCACCATATTAGCAATGGCAAAGAAAACAAAGGGAGAGCTGGTGATTAATTGATAACACATGGTAGTGAAGCGATGTAAACCACATAAAATTTACAATTACAAAGAAGCATTAGAAGTTAAATGTAAGTGAGCAATAATAAGGAATCTGACCCCAAATAAAGCCAACGAATCAACAACTGCCTTGGATGGTTTCCCCTGTACTGCAATAATGCAATACAGTCAGTCCCTGAATATTACTGACTAGAGCAAGTTTATCACTTAATTGAGAAAAAAGTCATTGCCAATGTCAAGTAAGGATCTGTGCATTTGCAATGAAGTGACTTACCGAATATTACTGGCAAGATAACCAGGCAAATGAGGGAAGCCATGCTGACCAAAAACGAGCATCCCAATGAATGAATCCAAAGACCTATAAATAATTAAATATAACCAATAAAAGAGGAACAAGGTTACATGGAGTCAGGGACACATTTCAGATGAGTATTATAACTTGACACAAAAAGGTAATACGAATAGACAGGAACTAAGAACTTAGAACTGTGACCAGGGTGAAGCAGAGTTGAAAAAGAGTGAAGTCTGTATTTAACAAATATAGAGATCAAAACACCAATCGAGGGGGACATCTCATTGCTTTACGCTTGTGATACTGTGTTCCGTGTTACATATCGAAACTTTCAAATGAGGTGCTTCAGTTCATATGTTTTACCCAATCCTATCAATTTCTTTACCTAACTGACAAAGCTTCTTACTGATATCTCAGATTGTCTATAGTGAAGTACATTCCCAATTCTATCAATTCGTACACCAGAATAACAACGTCATCAAAATCTAATAATTGCAAAAAATCCCAGAACTTGTTTGGCAACCACACAAACAATTCATTGCTTCATACGGTACGTAACTGACAAAGCTTCTTACTGATATCTCAGATTGTCTATAGTGAAGTACATTCCCAATTCTATCAATTCGTACACCAGAATGACAACGTCATCAAAATCTAATAATTGCAAAAAAATCCCAGAACTTGTTTGGCAACCACACAAACAATTCATTGCTTCATACAGTACACATATCTCAGCAAACCCAAAATCGAAAACCTTTACAAGTCAACAGTAGATACAAACTCATCCCAACATAATCATCAGAAGATTACAAAAACACATACCAGTCACCGAGAGCTGCAAAGCACCAAAATGCTCATGGTCATGTTGAAACCCAAATCCATACAACTTCATATCCTCCTCCTCCGCCAATTCCTCAGGAAGAAGCTTCGACCCCACCAAGCTCTGGCCTTGGTGACCATGGCCATGATGGTCATGGTCATGGTCATCATGGCCATGATTACAGTGGTGGGTGTGAACATGAGCCTCCCCAGATGCACAAACCAAGCTCAGATCCAAACACATCCTCCGCCAATTCCTCAGGAAGAAGCTTCGACCCCACCAAGCTCTGGCCTTGGTGACCATGGCCATGATGGTCATGGTCATCATGGCCATGATTACAGTGGTGGGTGTGAACATGAGCCTCCCCAGATGCACAAACCAAGCTCAGATCCAAACACTGCCCAAGAACCAAAGCAGCAACAACAGACAACATACGTCTCTTACACAACTCCATGTCCAGACACAAGCCCAACCGCTCGTTAAAGTCTTAAGGAGCTGCTTGGGTGAGAGAGAAACAGTAGACTTTAACTACTAAGAACGGTTCTTGCAGACGCCTTCAATGGTGATAACGCAAACTATTAAAAAGAAAAGCACTATTATTCCGATTATGATACCGAAGGTCACCACATCCATCCCCTCTTTTTTTTTCTTTTTTTTTCTTTCTTTCTTTCTTTCTTTTTTTAGCCGAACAATCTAATGACAGACCAGATCCCGTTCTCTCTCTCCCAAACTCCCCAACTGATACACTGATTACACTCCACTCTGCTATTACTAGATTGTCCCCTAGTTAACAATAAATTTCACATCTTTGTTGCAATGTCAGTGCCTCTCTATTACAAAGTTGTAGACTTTGTGTAGGGCCTGTCACGTAATGTATATGTATTAAAAATTATAGTATATAAAGTTGATATTTAGATAATCGGTAAATTGAGTGCTTCAGTCTAGATAATTTGCTCGATGAGACCAAATTATAGTATATAAAGTTAATATTTAGATAATCGATAAGGTCTCATCTTTGTATAATTTGCTCGAAAAGGTCTCATCTTTGTATTCTTGGTACTACGTCAGGATAGTCCAAGATCTGATCTGTACGTTTCAGACTGATCAGAGCATATAGAGAAGACCATGAAATTGCACATGGATAAAGTTGCAGCTTCTTTGTTTCAGTGTGAGGAAGAAGGTTGCGAATTGGAATGCATGACCGGTTTGTGGAGCAAACATTTGCTGGAAAGCAAGCAAAATATTGCGACATTGGGTCTTTTGAGGCTCTTGCAAGCTTAGATTAATGAACAAGTAGAAAAATTATGCATACAGAACATGAACCATAAGCTGCAGGGAATGAATAAGCTTTGGGCTTGTGGCAGCGATGCCCACATGGACACATGAAATTGGGAGTCATCATGGTGTGGAACTCATATACACATCAAAACATGAAATAGTGAAAACACGAGCAAATCCAACAAAGGACAATGTCAGCACTCAGCACTACCATATAACCCTTTTTAATATAAAGCTACTCAATATTGACATGCAAGACTCCCAAGTTAACAAGTGAAAAGCCAAAACTTTACCTAGCAGAGTCACCTCTCAAAGCACAACTTTGTTCTCAAAAGTTAAACTACTACCATTTTCCACGTAATCCTAACAAATTACAATCATAGACTAGTGTGTACAATCCCCTTCCATATTCACAATTTTTCCGCTGCTTTAATCCGGTGTACTTTCATCTAACTTGTAAGCAGCTGCATGACCTGCAAAAAACACCACCAAGTCATCAATAAAGTGGAGAACAAGAATCTTGCAGAATGCTCTGCATAAATTTTTACGGAATAAACATAGGGAAAGATTTACGGTAGTGAAGCATACCATTTCCAATGTTTAGCATTAATCACGAGGGGGGGAGCCTAACACTGAACCACAAACAGATGTAGCATATGACATTGTATCTTCTTTTGATATGGCCACAAAGTTCAGTGGTGCAGTAGACAATCGTCTCATTTCCTTGAAATATCCATTTTGGCGCCCGGAGTAAGATCGGGGTGTTAAGAGCTCCGGAGTGCCGCTGCCAACTGAGTTCCGACGAGGGGTAGGAGTCATGGATCCATTTCCATTTGCACGATATCCATTTGGTTTTCTGAAGCTATTACTTTTTCTAGGACTAGGTCTAGACCCATACATGGCCTCTTTCTCTGTGAGGAGAAGATCTTGGATCTTCTTTTGGTCCTATAAAGGAAAGAATGTTACAGACATCATCCACAGAGGAAGAGGAAAGAGCCATAAGATAAGATTTTAAGCAATTGTGCCAGTTTACAAACTCATTCGACACAACTGTTTTATTTTTATCTTTGAGTGACAACTTTCCCTTAGAATAGTACACAGTAAGTAGCTGCTGAAAGTAAAGACCCACATAAGATAGTGTAGTTAAACTTACCCTAGATCGCTTCTTCTCCTCTTCCTTCTGCCGCCTGCTCACCTTGTAATCCTCTAGTATTGACACCAAGCGTACCTGCAAATATTTGGAACCCAAGTTTAGACGAGAACAGACCAGAGAGAAAACAAATCCTAGAATACAACTCCTTACCCCATCATAAAGAAATAATGTCTTTCTCTCGTTTTCCCAGGCCAGCGTTTTGTTTATCAAATTGTCAACAATTGCTGCAAAGAGAAATTGTTAGCTCTAACAGTGCTACAGCCACAGATATAGTAGTGAATGCTAAAGAAGACAGTACCTGGAATTTTGTTTACAGTCACTCGAGCACGTTCTGCACGTTTAAGGTTAATGTGAACCCCTCTCCCAGCACTGTACCGACTATCATCCTGGAATTCAATAAGAAGATTTAAAAAAGAATAAAACTAGAAGTATTACAAAGAAGAGGCATTAATAATTAACAGTGGCACAAAAGATGGATTGTAGCTAATAAATGTCAAACAAATCTAACTTCGGAAATATCTGAAATAAATAAGCTGATGTAGGATAAAAAGACCAGCTAGAATAACCAGCTATTCTTTTCTTATCAGAACCGGTGAAAACTGAAAAGCTACCACAACATCTCAAAGCTTACTTGATTGTAGTCTTCGAGCCAATTTTCCTCTTCACAAGCAAATAGCCACCGGTCTATCCTATCCGTAATTTCTTTTCGACTTAGAGCTTCTTCTTTAACTTTGAGTATCTGTGCTTCTATGTTTGCCAGAAGTTCGGACGGATCTACAAGACCTGAACAAAAGTAACATGATCAATAGACCTTTTTTAGGCAATTATATATTAGCAAATACATCTAACTGGCTTTAACCAAAGTGAAGTTTGATACCAGAATCTATCAATGCACTTGATTTCTCAGCAGCTGTGTTGGTATCAGGTTCAATGTGAGTCATTCTGCATACTTCCTCTAATTCAGACCTCCTTTTCATAACGAGCTCTTTCATTCTACTTGCTTTCAATTCAGTGAGTCTCTCCACTTCTGCCGATGCCTGACAAAGTGATGAGAGTAATTTGAGGATAAATATTTGGAGAACTACAACTAAGAGATATGAGATTGATATTCAACCTGTTCAATAACATCTGTTGAAAGCAAGCCAGGATGTGTAATTTCTGGTTCTGCATTTCCAAGAATGTAAGTAATCCTTGAAAATTTATTCATTTCTTCTTTTGAAGAGTCCATCAAATTCCAAAGTTCATAGAGGGATGCTACGACATCTTTTAGCTGCATTTTGGAAAAAGGTTACACTTGCATTTCATAGCCAGAATCAAAAGGCATGTACAGTAGGAACAGGATTTACCTTCTGGATTCGAGCTTTTCTTTCGGTTTTCAACTTGAGAATGGTCTGCTCTAGACCCTCCAATGTGCTATTGCTGATGTTCGTGGACTGTTCTGAGTTTGTCCTCTGCAAGCTAGGATCCACTTCACTTACAGTCTTACCAAAATCCAAGCCAAGCACACCGCAAAGAGAATGAACCTCATTGTTATATTCCAAAACCTTCTGAAGGCGATCGGACTGCCAAAACAGAGAAGCATACTCAAATTATCAGAATATAGATACAAATACAGTATAAGTGAGCTAAACCCTGTCCAAAGCATCCATAATGCAAATAATCTCCTGTCTAAAATAGGACAGCTTTTCTTGTTTATCCAACAATTTTCAGTGATAAAATCAACCCAAAAGGTATTGTCAGAAAGTAAACTATCAAAGACAAATGTAACCCTTGGTTACAGCAATAGAGCTGTAACCTCCCGCAAATTGTCTACAAGTTGTGAGATAGATCAGACATAAGCTATCTAAAGATTTTATCTAAATTTTCCCACTTTAGCAAGATGACTATATTTCATTTACACAGATGTAGAACAGCAGTTGCAACCATTTATCCAGGACCTCACAACTCAAATTATGATAAAAGAATCACCAAGTTAACTTGCAGTATGAGCTTGTATCATAATATACTCACCTTCTCCTTTTGAAGGGTGTGCAGATGTGCTTGATATTCAGTTAGCTTCCTCGATGACAAGTCATGCTCATCAAGGGTTAATGAACTGATCAAAGAACTGTTGAGATGATCGTAACCAGATATTTCCTCGCTGATCTTCTCAATTTGTGTCCTTATATCTGAAAATTGCTTCATTCGTGCCTCTTTCTTCATTTTTAGATTGTCTAGCAGTGGTGCAACAGATGCAAGTTTCTCTTTCAAAGAACTTGATCTCTTTTCTCTCCGTATCTGTAAAATTATGTTGTGAATTAGTAAACATATGCAACTGAAACAGCAGCTGGTAGCCACAATCAGTACACAGGGTCTACACAGGGTTCATAAAAGGATTACCAAGCAGAACAGTATTACCAACATTTAATAACAGGAAAAGACACTTATTAAACAAAATTCTTCTACAGGCCAAAGGGCATTCTTCCCTACAGGCCAAAGGGCATTCTTCTTCAAGAACTATAAAAAGCCAAAGGGCATTCTTCCCTACATCTGATAATCGTGGAAAGATTATTCTAGTTAAGAAGTATTACAATCCAAATGTACCCATATAGATCTGAATGATAAACAATAACAAACCTAGCCATTCAATCACAGTATATTAATCACAAATATGACAAATAAATTACCCAAATTGGAAAATAGGAGAGCAAAACTGCTAGTACGAGAACAAAAAATGGTCAATAAATGATCATTTCCACAACAGTCCAAGTTTTGATTCTTTACCGGTGAATCAATATTGAGTTCCCCCAGAGTAGCCATGAGAGTGGCAAGCTCAGCTTCTTTTGCTGCAACGGACTGATGAAGGCGCGCCTTGGTATTGGCAGCTTCATCAACCTTCCTCCTGTAAACTTCTAAGCATTCCCTTTCCAACTCCAACAACATGCGGTCTTGGTCTGCCGCGCTCTCACCAATGTCATTCCATATTTGCTGCAAAGCAGAAGCACAAAAACGGTTATTGCTGTATCACCATTCACAAAAACAGTTATTGCTGTATCACATTTTCTTTACTTCACAGGAGAGTGTGAAAAATTTGCCAGAAGCACATGGGGTAACAAACATTTTATTAACGAAAAGTAACCAAAGGAAACACACAAGCGCCGTTCTCGTGATCTATGACACATCAAAACTTGCATAGCAGACAAATAACAGAGAAAATCTTCAAAATTAAGATAAATGAAGTAGTAATGTTGAATTATGGAAATTGGGAAACAAAAGTCAAGAACCCAAAGTTTTAGCAATTTCATTCCGGCCAAGTAGCATCCCTGGTTTATTACCACAGATGAATGAGCATTTTGGAAGACCAACAGAAAGTCAAATCCCATAAGAAAAACAAGTGAACAGAACCCTAGTCTAAAAAAATCCATTGAAATAGAAAAGTGAAATTGAGGAACTTCAGAATTCAGGAAGACACTTGCACAAAAAGCCAGGAAATGAATACAAACATAGATAATTAACCCGTCAATTTTGCCATGATTACAAGGAAAATAGTCGGAAATTCCAGAGATTGGCGAAACCCATTAGAAGAAAAGAAAAATAGAAATAAAACAGAAAAAAAAATCCCTAATATATACAAACACATTTTTTTCATAAAAACCATGCTCGAGTATACACAGTGATACAGAGAAACTGAATTTGAAAACTATGGTGAACAGATCACATTCCACGGAGCCTATTAACTTAAAAAGGTGGAAAGACACATCTACTTTCTCTAATAATTCAAAGAAAACATAAAAGACCCCTAATTTAAAGCTCCATTATGACACATTTTAGCGAAATAATCAATGCTCTCCTTTTGACAGAGCAAAAAAACTTAAAGTAGGCTGAAAACCCATAATGAAAAAGCAGGCTTCCAAGAAGAAGAAGAAGAAGACCCAATTAGAAAAAGTCACAAACTTTACTGTTTAGAAACAACAAGAAACACAGAAAGTGAAGAAGAGAGAAAGACCTGAAGCTCTTTGAGCAAATGATTGCAGCCACTGCTTGCTCTGAAGCTGATAGTGGGACTCCCAAGAGCTAGCATTTTGCTCAGATCTCTGTGACTTACTCAAATTGAAGTTAAAGCAAGTTTCTTGTGAGCTTTGAAGTACACCCAATAAACCAAGAGTACCCAAATTGAGGAAGCAGAGGTTGACAGTGGAAAAAGTTTACACACCAGGAAAGAAAGAAGAAGGAGGAGGAGGAGGAGGAGGCATTAATTTGTTATCAAGTCAGAGAGACCAAGAGACCAAGAAACACTCGGGCCTGTCTCCATTGCCATAAACAACCTTAGCTCTTCTAGATCTGAACCCTCTCTTCACTCTTCCCTGCCAAAAGCCTTGGTCACTTTTTCTTTAAATTTTTCAAGAAAATGTGAAAGAATTAGAACAAGCAAAGGATCTCCGAGATGGGTTTTGAACGGAACGGGAAATGGAAAAAGAAAGAACAGCAACAACTATGGGGAGAGAGAGAGAGAGAGAGAGAGGAGGGAGAAGAAGATGGTAAAGGTTCAGACTTTAGAGAGTGAGAGAGAGAAAATCATTGGCACAGTAACAAGCAATGAGGAAACCAAACCAATTATTAAACAAATAACAAGAAAACTGACTATCTTTTATGAGCCAAAAATGCCAAGGTAGCAGGTGAGTGTGGGAAACTATGTATCAGATTGCGCGCGTGGGGTTTACTTTCCAATAAGAAAATGGACTTGGAAATTCATGAGGTGAGTGAGTGCAACAACAAAGGGCTACAGTGAAACAGAGTCTTAAGAGTAGCTTAGCTGTGAATTTGATGTCAACTGTGATCCATGAAAAATGAGAATCTAAGAAGGTGATATTTAACAATTTAATTCCCTCTGTTTATTACTATTTATGCTGTATTGCTAGGCCACATGACTTTTTTTGACTGAGACTTAAAGTTTTCATCACTCACTAGCACATACTTTAAGCTTTTCCTATAGGACCTAAATATGTACATGAAAGTGAAACGATATTAAATATGTGCCACTCCATTGTTTCTCCAGCTGCTCATTACCAAACTATATCTCTTAAAACAAAATATGATTGAAGGAGATGGAAACTTGTTGTTGGAGCCTTCTCCATTCATTTTACTTTAAAAAGAGTTAAGTTTTGTTCAAATAACAAATCAAAAAGAGGTTAACTTATCGTCATGTTTACCTACTATTGACGGATGATTAATTTATGATTGAAACATAAAAAATAATCTAATGATATAACAATAATGCTATAATAACAGTTACGAAGAATGTTACTTTTAAGTTTAATTTCAATTCATTTAAGTATTTCATATTTCTGAATTGTATGTATTAATTACTAAACAAAACAAATAACAATAATGCTATAATAACAGTTACGAAAAATGTTACTTTAAGTTTAATTTCAATTCATTTAAGTATTTCATATTTCTGAATTGTATATATTAATTACTAAACAAAACAAATATGTATGATTAACATGAAATTAATTATACATAACTCACATCTACTACAGCTAGCATTGATGGACAATCTGTTCGGATTGCTTCGGTGAAAGGCAAAGAACAACCTAGGTATGATTTTGCAACAAGCTAGCTAACCTTTCTTGAAACATTAAAGTCTAAAGGGAAGGGGGATTTAAGGCTTGATTAGTCGAAAGAAGTAGTATGTGGTTCACTCTTAACTCCTAAATCAAAGTACCAATTAACCAATGCAATGTACCTCAACCTCTAGCTTGTAGATATATATCATATATCATATGAATGATATTGGTTGCTTAGAGGAAGTAATAGCTAGCTAGATCGACCATATCGAATTGTTGGTATGTCAGAAACACTAGGAAAAGACTTGTGCGCATGTTGAGTGACATGAGATGTTACATTATTGTTATGAGATGGACAGTTGGACACTCGATCGAACTACTATAAATTTCGTCATATACATATGAATGCAACACTTGATATACTGACTTCCTCAACGGTACAATCAAGCATTTCTCTGCACGCACTCTGCACGCAGAAGCCTCTGAACTATTAAATAATAATGTTCATGTGCAATGGCATTATAGTTACTTGGAGTCTAAACGAATATATATATATATATAGAGGCTAGCCTCCCATGCATTCGTTTCCATTATAAACCAAGAGAAGACACGTACCTTCCAATTTGCATGTGCATGACCCTGATAAAGCCAGGTCTTGCGTATTGAACATAGTTTTGTTTTTGAATCAAGCTGTCTATGTTACATCCTTAATCTATAGATGAAGGGAGGTATTATGCTCTATTGATAAGTTGAAATAATATTGGGTAAATTCCTCCTATGGTACCTGAGATATTGCTACTTGGACAGTTTGATACCTGATGTATTAAATGGGACAGTTTGGTACTTGAAGTTAGACTCTTAATCTATAGATGAAGGGAGGTATTATGCTCTATTGATAAGTTGAAATAATATTGGGTAAATTCCTCCTATGGTACCTGAGGTATTGCTACTTGGACAGTTTGATACCTGATGTATTAAATGGGACAGTTTGGTACTTGAAGTTAGACTTCGTCTGACACTTTGGTACTTCTGTTAATTTTTCTATTAAATGTAAGGATAAAATTGACATTTATAATAAATGTATAAAAACATAATAAAAAAATATGAGTTTGTGGGTTGATTTTCTTCATAATTTTATAGGTATGAATTAATGCTTATGGGTTATGTTGAAGGTGAAATATTCAAATTTTATGTTTAAGAAATATAGTAATCATATAGTGAACACCTATGAGAGTATTTCATTGAAACTAGTCTCGTATAACTAAATTTTTTTAAACATAAAATTCAATTATGTCAATTTTAACATAAACCAAAAGCATTAATTCATTTTCATTTTCTCCTAAATGACCCAAAAAATGATGAAGACCTAAAATAATAACAAATAATATCATCGCATTGTGTTTATGAAGAGGAGGAAAAATTAGTGGATTCATAGAGAATAGTACACACAAAAAATATCTGATTATTATATTTCTTTAACATAAAATTCGAATATTTCACCTTCAACATAACTCATAAACATTAATTCATACCTATAAAACTATGAAGACCGGCAATCAACCCACAAACTCATGTTTTTTTATTATGTTTTTATACATATATCCTAAATGTCAATTTTATCCTTACATTTAACAGAAAAATTAACATAAGTACCTAAGTGTCAAACAGAGTCTAACTTCAGGTACCAAACTGTCCCCTTTAATACATCGGGTATCAAACTGTCCAAGTAGCAATACCTCAGATACTATAGGAGGAATTTACCCAACAATATTTACGAAGATATGTAAGAAGTCTCTTAATTATTTTCATAAATGAAAGAAAATAGTTTGTTACGGAAAAGAATTACCGAAAATTTTGATGTTTTATACACAAATAAAAATATCACGTATTATTTAAAATTAAGAGAAAGTAAATATGAAAAGCAAAGAGAGAGTTATCATCTCTCTCTCGAAGAAACCCTAAGGGTCGACGGTGGCGGCTTTAACTAAGAGCTTGCTCTCGTCCGACGGCAGCTATAGCATTTGGGCGGGCCTTTTGGCCTCACCAATGACGCGTGATCTGCTGTCGGACATGACTTGAAGCTAGCGTTCCGGAGGTTCGGGTGTGGATGTTGCTCGAAAGTTTTTACATGTGGTTTTTGGCTCCTAGTCAACGAAAATTTATGGGATGGGTGCAGTTATGGTGTGTCTCAGTGCATATCAACGACATTGTAGATATTGAGGGAATTGGGTGTGGGGGTTTCGACTTCGGCGACAGTGTAGGATCATGGTGCGTTGTGTCATGGTAGCGTTTCGTGACAGTGTTTGCATCGTGACGGCGGGAATCCTGCCGAAGCGGGCGTGGGCACGGTGGCAGCTGAGAACAAGTTTGGAGATGGAAGTTTGGTCTGGGCCAATCTTGGCTTGTTGGGCTTTGGGTGGGCCTGCTTTTGGAGCTCCTTGGGACAAAAATTTGATGGGCTAGGGTTTTGCTCTCAGCCCATCCATATGTTTTTAGTTTGTCTAATTACAATAAAGTTCCTTGTATTAATAACACTCTATGTACTTCTAGCGCCTTTGGAGTAGTACTGAAAGAGGGTATCTGCTACCTCCACATATTTAAATGTACAATGAGTAGGACTATATGTACGTACCACTTGTGAGTACTACCACAAGCTTTTTGTCTGTCTATAAATGATAGTAAAATGATATGTAACTGCCTATTCTGGTTTGTGCTGGCATTGCTAAAAAAAATTAAAGGCAAGTAAATATGTGGCTTATAAGATTACTCATTTTCTAGGAGAATAGACTTTGCTGGTTCATAAATTGCATTGCTCAAGATTTTCCTACAACCACTAATTCCCAGGATATCGGTATGCCCTGAATTTAAGGAAATAAGGAGCGCGGAAGTAAGGCTCTAATTAATATGACAGTATGATCTTATCTAATCTCTTCCGAGTTCTGACTAAACTATAATTGACGTTCGACCTACCTGCATAAATACCAATTATACATGAATAAACAAAATTATCACACGCATATTGCATTGCTAAGAATTATTGATTAGTTTGGTGGACAGGGTTAGGTCACAATAATTCATTTAGTCAATTTAATTCATAATTCAAAACATATATATATATATATATATATTATTTTTAATAGAAAATTAGGCAATATTAGTTTTTCTGTAAACGATTTATTTGAAGTAATATGCTGACAACTAAACCCGGAGAAAAGAGGGTAGCCATGACTGGAAATATTGGATGTATATATATGGATTTATATACATATTATATACAAACACAGATAAATAGCTTTCTTTTATCTCTTGCTAGTCTTGACAGTGAGAGTCGGGAGAAAGAGAGTTGCTGGTAACGAAAGAAGCTGACAATAGTGATTAGGTCGAGCATGTTGATGGTGCAAAGACAAAGACAAAGGAACTATAACTAGCTGGCCCTGGAGGTTTATATATATGTGAATTGCGAAAGATGATGAGAACGGACCCAGCAGTATATGTGTTTTCCAATATCAATAATAACAAGTCCTCAATATCGCAGAAAGAAGATGCCAATTCGATCCATCTAATCCTTTTACCAAAAGCTGGAAATTTCTCATTCTCAACCTATATAATTGGTCCCTACTTTCTTGTTTAGTAATCGATCAAGTATATATGTTTCAACTGATTACTACTATTCTTTCCACCATTCAATCATTAATAAAACCACCTACCCAAATCCACCTTAATTAACCAAACTTTTGTCTTCATTTTGATTTAACAAAAGGTAACATTTTTTTAGGATAAAGAGTGTGTACAAGAGACGTAGCTAATGCATCATATCTACCTGTATACCACTACTACATTATAGTTTTTGGTTCAATACCTAATTTAATTTCAAAAAAATTTCACTACCAATTTCATATGTAATGCATGTCGATCACTAACATGCATTTGGCAGGAAAAGTCAAGAAATTAATCCGAGTAAGTGTGCCAATAAGATAGTGTGTTTGAGGCTTTAAGTACATATTTATCTCTATACTATATACACTACGACCATAAATTTAGGAAATGGTTGTATATTTTATTTGCTTCGTGTGACATTATTTAGTAATATTATAGTTGATGATTTGTTGCTTAACATGTTACCGATGTTAAAATATAAATTGTTAGAGTGTGAATTCAAAATTTAATTCATGAATTCTAAATCATTTAATATATATATATATATATATATATATATATATGAAGATACTGAAAACAATTACTTGGAAAACCTATTGAGATTGATACCGATAACAATTCCCTTGTCCTGTCAACGCTCGAGTACTTGCCACCATAAGAAAGTTTGTCTTTTCATAATTATCTTTAAGAAAGTAAGAGTGTAATCTTTAC
>BDJD01000781.1:90498-118265 GCA_002564525.1 Rosa multiflora | reverse complement strand
TTTGCCCCCCCCCCCCCCAATAATCATATTATTGCTCCTCAATAAACATATTATTGTCCCCCAATAACAAGTTCATTAGGGATCAATAATTAGTGAAAAATAAAGATATTTTAAATTTTGAATGTTTTAGTAGGTTTATCCAAATAAATAATCTTATTATTGCCAACCAATAATCTTATTATTGCCGCGTAATAATCTCATTATTTCCCAATAAATATTTTATTGGCCCCCAATAATCTTATTATTATCTTCCAATAATCGTTTTATTCTCCACTAATGATTTTATTATTGCCCAACCAAATCATAATAAACAAAACAATAACTTCTAGCAACATCCCATATTGAAATCGGCCAATTTTTTGGAGAAACAAACCACGCAATCAAAGCCCAGATACAACATTTGCTTACCCCTCTTCTTCCTTCAGCGAGAGAGAGAGTTACAGACACCGCCAAAGAGAGAGTTATCAAATCATACGTCAGTCGTATTTTATCACTCTGACTGTCAATCATGTCTGCCTCGAAACCTTAATCACGTCTGCCTCATTCCACGCCCCCTTATGAATTCCATAGTTTCGTCACGCGAGAGAGAGAGAGAGAGAGAGAGAGAGAGAGAGAGAGAGAGAGAGAGAGAGAGAGAGTTACAGACACCGCCAAAGAGAGAGTTATCAAATCATACGTCAGTCGTATTTTATCACTCTGACTGTCAATCATGTCTGCCTTGAAACCTTAATCACGTCTGCCTCATTCCACGCCCCCTTATGAATTCCATAGTTTCGTCACGCGACTTCCACAATGGCAATTTCAAATTCAGATCAAAAACCACAAGCCCAAGGAGCAACGAATTGTCGGCGGACTCTTTCACCATCTCCTTCCACGTTTCTCCATTCGAATCTCTAGTCTCCGAGGAGCTGATGTGTCGTCGGAGCTTCAGAACTCTGGATCTAGAACGATTCGTGTTACAAGCCGGTAGACTCGTAACACGCGACTTCCACAATGGCAATTTCAAATTTAGATAAAAAAACCACAAGCCCAAGGAGCAACGAATTGTCGGCGGACTCTTTCACGATCTCCTTCCACGTTTCTCCATTCGAATCTCTAGTCTCCGAGGAGCTGATGTGTCGTCGGAGCTTCAGAACTCTGGATCTAGAACGATTCGTGTTACAAGCCGGTAGACTCGTAACACGCGACTTCCACAATGGCAATTTCAAATTTAGATAAAAAAACCACAAGCCCAAGGAGCAACGAATTGTCGGCGGACTCTTTCACGATCTCCTTCCACGTTTCTCCATTCGAATCTCTAGTCTCCGAGGAGCTGATGTGTCGTCGGAGCTTCAGAACTCTGGATCTAGAACGATTCGTGTTACAAGCCGGTAGACTCGTAACACGCGACTTCCACAATGGCAATTTCAAATTTAGATAAAAAAACCACAAGCCCAAGGAGCAACGAATTGTCGGCGGACTCTTTCACGATCTCCTTCCACGTTTCTCCATTCGAATCTCTAGTCTCCGAGGAGCTGATGTGTCGTCGGAGCTTCAGAACTCTGGATCTAGAACGATTCGTGTCACAAGCCGGTAGACTCGTAACACGCGACTTCCACAATGGCAATTTCAAATTTAGATAAAAAAACCACAAGCCCAAGGAGCAACGAATTGTCGGCGGACTCTTTCACCATCTCCTTCCACGTTTCTCCATTCGAATCTCTAGTCTCCGAGGAGCTGATGTGTCGCCGGAGCTTCAGAACTCTGGATCTAGAACGATTCGTGTTACGAGCCAGTAGATCGGTGGAGCTAGAGCTTACCGAACACGTGGAGGGCGGTGACGAAGCCGATAAAGCAGACGACTCATGACGAGGACGACGGTGGGCGGGTCTTCAAGCCTGGAGCGTTGTCGATGTAGAACCTCAGTATGTTGTTTCTGACACTAAAGCCGTCACTGCTGTCCATGCCTCCAGATTTGGAGCCACCTCCGAGAAGACGACGTCACTAGGGATCTCAAAGCCATCGTTGAACAATACGAACAGAGAGAGGGAGAGGGAGAGATCGGTCTGCAGAGAGAGAGAATGAAGCTGTAATTTTTAAATTAATTGAAGGTTAAAATTGTCATTTAACATTGAATTGGGTAAATAGGGTTAAAAAATTCTTAGTGAAGTAAATGGGCAATTTTGAAGCTGAAATTGAATAAGTGGTCACGGCCCTTTTTTTTTTTTGCACGAGTTTTTGAAATTTGGGAGATTTTATAGGCTAAATACCACCTCCGAGAAGACGACGTCACTAGGGATCTCAAAGCCATCGTTGAACAATACGAACAGAGAGAGGGAGAGGGAGAGATCAGTCTGCAGAGAGAGAGAATGAAGCTGTAATTTTTAAATTAATTGAAGGTTAAAATTGTCATTTAACATTGAATTGGGTAAATAGGGTTAAAAATTTCTTAGTGAAGTAAATGGACAATTTTGAAGCTGAAATTGAATAAGTGGTCACGGCCCTTTTTTTTTTGCATGAGTTTTTGAAATTTGGGAGATTTTATAAGCTAAATGCAAAACCCTCTCTCTTTGGGCTTCAAGCATTCTGGTAGTGACAGTCCATTTGCTATTTTAAGCCCATAGGTCCAGGTCTAGTCCAATTTTGAAAAGAGTGGATTGCAGTGCAGCCCAATGTCTCCTGTCTTTTATTACTCGAGATTAAAAAAAAATTGGGAAATATGAGAGTGAACAATTTCAACGAACTCTTTCGGTTTCTTATTATTATTATTATTTTTTTTGAAGAATCTTTCGGTTTCTTATTGTACAATAAACAACTCTATGTATTCGTAGAGTACACTTATATTTATAGAAATGACTACAATAGAGTTTATGTTATTCATATTAATCTACTCGCAAAGGAATGTTTTTATGTAGGGCTAACGATTTGATAACTATTGTTGTAGCTTCACAAGTTTTCAGTTTCTGCTACTATCACATAACATGGAAGATTATTTTTCATTTCAGGTCAAAATGTTATATTTGAAGTGTCTGTATAGTAGGTGTCGTAGATTGTTTGATATCTTGAGATTTGTTTGTCTTAATTAGTGCTTTTACCGAAAGGAACATGATATTTTGAAACCTTACTTTTAAAGTCCAGTGTACATTTAGGATATTTTGTTTGTTTTCACGTTTAGATTTGTATAAATTGTCAAATATAGTAATGTACAAAGTACGTTCATGATAATATGACATACATTCTAAAATTTTGATATTTTCCTGCAACTTTTGTTGAATTGTTTGTAGTGAGGCTGGTGAGCAGGAGCTCATATATATATATTACCTTTTCCTTTATTTTTCGAACTGCTGTTTTTTAAGCTCCACATAAAAATGGTACTGGTGGAGTTGGTATTGTGCGAAAGATGCAGATAACTGTTTTTTAAGAACAACTTGTAGTTATTAAACATATCTTTGGTATCTACTATATATATATCTAATGTAAGTATCAGATGTATCGAAGAAATGTTGGATATTAATTGATGGATATAGCTTCTTCATCTCAGCAATAGCGCGATACTGAGAGAAAATGGTGCTCCCACTAGCGCGTTAACCATTTTATTTATTAATCCAAACGTCTCAGTCTTATATGGGATTTAATTACGTTTTTTGTCCCCGACAAATGATCGCTAATTGAAATTTGATTCTTGGAGTGCACTAATCATTTGGAAAGTTTGATTATAATATGCCAATGAGATTCATATGGCTGGATGGTAGTTAGCAAACAACACCCTAGTTGGGAGCATATCTTATATCCCTGCAATTTAATTAGTTGATTAAGTTGTATGTTTTTCCTTTAACAGTATCATAATTAAACAAAGATATATATATATATACTTATTCGCCGGACAAAAGTGACAAACCGAGCTCCATTTTTATAATGTATCGAAAAAGATGGAAAGGATGCCTCAGACAAGCTTTCACGTATCAACTTCCGCCACTGTACATTCATCATCAGTCGAATTAACTAAGCAACTAATGACCAAATATAATGAGGGTGATTTTGGCACTTCTCCTTCCAATATTGTTCAACTCTCACGCTTCACTTTAATATTATAGTTGAAAGTTGAAGCGAATTGAAGCACAAAGAGTGCAAGTCGAGTGCCGAAATCATCCCCAATATATAAGCTTCTTAGAACGAACCACTTTTGTTTTGGATGTATATACGTACTCAAGCTTTGAAGCTTGATGATCTGCGATGACATAGAAATCGATCGTCGGTGGAGGGTACGTCAAACTGGCTTGAAATTTTGTCAAACCTGTCTGAAAGAAAAAAGCTTTGGTATCCTCTCATAAGCGATGGTAGAACTTCAACTTGGGCAGTAAATATTGACTTCACTGGCCTGTGGTCAGACAATTTTGATTCACCTCGGTCGTATACATGTTGCTTCAACCCTTTTCCATACCAAATTATCCGATCACACCTAAATGACCACAATTTTTAAGACGTTAATTTGGTAGGTTACAGGACACAAAATGAATCAATGAATTTGAGATAGGTATAAAACTAGTGAAGTAAAAAATAATTACCATGCAGGAGCACGCCTCTTTTCACCTTTCCTTGCAGGAGGAGGACATCCATAATATGTATCAGAATCTGGAAAATATTTGTAAGTCGGGGCAAATTTGATACTTCCTTCAAGCCAACCTTCAAACACTTGACCATCATTGAGCTCCATACTCAGCTTCATTCCCATTCGAAACTTAACGTCAAATTTAGGTTCACACACACAAATACACACACATACTAAGTAAACTAATAATTATATATATAAATACCTGATCGCTCTTCAGTAAGGCATTCCAATCTCTGCTATCCACTAATGACCGTGTGGTTGCTTCTGGAAGGGAAATTCTGTAATTCAAATCTCCCAAGAAGATTACTCGTCTGCAATATTAATATCGAACACACGCATAATTAGTGGCCTATTCAGATATTTAATTTATCACTGTGTAATTCATCAGCTTGCTCTCTAGGGTTTATATAATATCAGCTTTTAATTTGATTATATATATGAAGTCAACTAATTATTTGTTTAAGGAAAGAAATCAAACATTGGACTGTTTAATGGTAATAGAAACGATCATGCAACCGCCCCTTCATGTGGTTTAGCAACCCATTTAACGTAATGAGTCCAACCATGACTATTTTATTATATGTCTAACAACTACTTAATTATAAAGAAATGCATACAGTACAAGTTTGGCGGCTTTCAATCTCTCACGAAAAATTCAAAGTTGAGAAGAAACAATAATAATGTTCATCTCTGTCTTATTTTCGTGATACGTAGTGAAAAAAAAAAAAAAAAAATCTTTGATTAATTAAGGAGATTAATTAACTAGCTGTAGGTTAATTAATTAACTGAAAAACGAAAAAGTTTGGACGGTTTCAAAGTTTAGTCTTAACATACTGGTGGTCTGGGATCTTTCGTGGCAAATCAAGCAATGGACCTCTAGGGAAACTTGTTCTGTTCAAGATTTCAGCTACGTTCGAGTTTCTGAGTTTCTCATCTCCTTGTCTTCCCCCTGAAGCTAGATGACAGCACACGAAGCAGAAGCTTGTTTCATGCAGTTGAAACCTAACTGACACCGAACCCTGCAAAAGTATAAATTATTTTAAGTGGGTGTAATTAACCGTATCAATATTAGCTATGAAGTGATCGAGGATTAGTATACTTCTAGGGTTAATTATATTATTACAACATATTAGTAATATTATACGTACCTTATTGCCGAGGCAACCCATGATGCCACAGCCAACACATGAAACACTCGGATTCCGAATCAAAGGACGAAGATTTCTTCGAACCCAGACTGTTATTAGTATTCCCACCATTTGCTTACTTATAATACACTGGAAGTAATCCTGTGATTCTGGATTGGTGCTGCTTTCTACAATGGTTGACTTTCCATTTTTTTCCTTATTCTTGTCTCCCGGGTGGTTTATTTTCCTGTTCAAAGTTTCTCTAATGAAGGAGTTCCACTTCATGCAGATCATACTATTCTCAGATCCCAGAACATTTGAGGCTTTGAGAGGAACAATTTCTTGAAACCTAAATGGATTGAAAATAAAAACATGCATCGTGAGTTAATGAAAAATTTCTAATCTTTTGGAATTTACATGTCAAAATTACATGCCTACGTACCCAAAAACATAGATGTCACAGGATGTGTCAGTAATCCAATCCGCCATGTTCATATCATCTCGTGGTTCAACTCCACCAACATTCCATGTACTAACAAAAACCCTTAAAGATGGAAGAGAAAACCAAATTAAATTAAGTAGATATATGAAAATCGTAAACGGTTATTAACTAATAATAACTGGAGTTCCAGACGACCTTGCCATGCCGGCAAGTTTATATATTTTATTTATGGAGTTATGTATTATGAAGAAATACATACTTGCAATTGTGTGTGTGCTTGTGGTGATTCAAGATTTTTGGAGCTGGTGTCGTCGGGCATAAAGATAACGGTTTCTCTGGATCAAAACTTGGTGTTTCCAGCTGCAAGGTGGAGTCTTCCGAGTTGCTTGGGAAATCTGCTACAAAGTTGTTGCTTCCCAATCGCTTCTTCAGAATTTTGTTCGCCACTAATCTAGGCCACATGATCACCTACACATATAAGAAAAGAATATTAATTCATTGAAGCATATATGCGTGTAGATTGATCGGTATGGAGTGAAATAGATCAGACGATAGATGGTGCTCACTTCTCTTTGATTTCTTGCTGTTGCAGTCATGGACAGAAACTGAGAAATAGTGGGGATCAAATGAGGACAGATGAAGATGGAGTACTAGTACTTATGAGAAAAGGTTGGATAGAGAATGCCAAAAGAGATAAAAAGAAATTGCAGAATAATAATTATTCATGCTGTGAGACCACACTGCAAGTTGAGAAAGATGGAGGATGGAGTTGGGAATTAGCTCGCTCGCTCTAAACTAAAGCGATAGACGTGGATGGTGTATATATGTAAGTGAATCGAAGAATAGAAATGCAAAACCTGTTAACCAATCACAAGAATCAAATGGCTACCAATTAAGCCACATTGTCTTCCCGGCCACTTGCTATATATAAATGTAATTTCCATCACTATATATATATATATATATATATATATATTTATATATTTATATACGAAGAGAGAGAGAGAGAGAGAGAGAGATGGGTCTATCCGTCTATGCAGGCTTGAATATTTCTGTGTCTTGAAGGCGCGCTGGTGATTTTGAAGGATGTATATATCTATAGATATCTTGTGGTATACATATAGCTTAGATAGTTTAAGGGCAAGTTGTCCACCGGGGTGGTCCATCGATCTCACTATATACATATTGGAAAACAGATGTGCAACAGAAAATTAACCATGCTCACTCTGATGTGTCGACAACTTACTGGCTATCCAAATGTCCGAACGAAGAAAGGTACCCTTTATTTCATCTGGATCATCACTCAGCTGGCTTCTACTTTCTCCAATGGCTGCATATATATCATGCCGACCTGGCCTTAATTAACTAGCTACTTGCTGATAGGGCATTTGAATTTTAATCCAGGCGCGCGTAAAAGAGAACCATTTATAACTATTAATGAAATTCTCCATGTCAGCCTCCCTCCCTGGCCTCATATTTTTTGTGGAATATTCTCTCTCCAGTCCTAAATCACTTTCATGTCAACCATGTCAATTTATGATGATCGATAAGGGTGTTTGCTGAAGGACAGAAAGAGCCTTAATTAGTTAATTGATTGACCACGTTTTTTAGGTTCCTACAAGTTTTGAATCTGATGATTTACGAGCACTTGTTTAAAACATTAAAATTAAGTTGTATATTTTATTGTGCGTGGCAATACTTATTCATGTATATACGATTTATATCTAAATATACATACATATCAAAATTTTATTTATCTATTTTTTAATAAAAAAGACATCACTATATTAATAATTAATTGTATGATGTAAGAGAGCAACTCCAAGATATAATCGATGCAAGAGAAACCATAAGCTAGTAATACAACTATTGTGACATGTAAACTTCAAATAAGAAGGAAACGACCAATAATTAAAAAGACTAGCAATTTTTTGACAAATAATGACCCATCACTTCTATAGTTCTATATATCTTGAAGCACAAATCATTTATTCTAAAAGCTGAATCCATAAGCAACTGACGGGTGTGGCAAAACACTCATAATCTAGAGTAGGGTATGAACATCAGAACATACACACACCACCGCTGAGAAACCTCCAACCCTAGCAACGGAGGATTAGCATGTGACTTTGATTGATTACCACCCTAACAGTTACTCTATAATATCTAATACATGAGCCAATAAGTCACATATTCAATTTGAATCCCAAAATTGGTACCTAATTCCCACAAGCAATCAGTCAATCACATAAATATTTTATATGAAATGATTGATTTTATCTTCCATGTAGACCCTCAAAAGACACATCCAACTAAAAATGGCACTTAGTGTACTGTTGATTCTGTCATTCATAACATAGTTATGTCCTAAAAGCTGATTAAAGGTGTGGTCTGATATAGTATTCCAGGTAGCTGCATATATATCATCAATTAACACACACACACCAGTTGGAGGCACTATGTTGGTCCAGACTCCAGAGCCGCCGGCACAACTAGTACCAGTCAGTGCATAAGTTGCTGTATAAGAAATTCACGGACTAATTAATGAACAACTTAATCCCGGCCCGGTGGGATCTGTCGTGTAATGGATAATGTGAGTTTTAAAAGAAAAGGGTACGTGACCGGGGAATAGTATCTAAACCTAACCAGCTTGGGCTAGAAAGAAAAAAGGGCTTCTCTTCCAAATTTTAAATATTACTTTTTTCAGTGAGTACCCATCAACTTGGTACAACAATCCAATTTCCCTTTCATCTATAGAAAGTCATCTTTCAACACCCTCCAATCAATTACAGTTTTTTAATTAACCACTATTTCTATTTATACACACACAAATATTCACATATACGCATTAATTATAGTGATTATACTACTATACTAGCTATCAGACTTGAACTTTATGACAGCCACAGGAAGCGACAGACCACTCAGAGTTCTTATTTTTTTGAAAGGATCAGAGTTCTTGTTTGGATCGAATAAAACTGTCACGCATCTCTTTTAAAATACACTGAATTATAAATATTTGTTTGTGCATGTCACTATAGTTCTTGTAGCTTCACGACTTTGTATTAATTAATATGATCCCCTATTGATGAAAATTAATTATTAGCATGAGCACCACTAACGGTGATTATACAATATCAATTGACGCTGAGAGTTTTGTACATTTGCGTTATAACAAGCTAGTCGACTTCAAATTTCCTGTGCATGATGCATGGAAGCTTACATTTCTGTTGGCTAATGCAATTGGAATTACAGATTTTTTTTTTTAAATTTATTTATTGAGATCACACTGTTCTTCAAAAGGTTCTTAGACTCAGAAACTAATTTGTGCTGGAGGATCATGTCAGAATGCTTCCTCCTCCTGACCACCAAGATTAGATTGAGATTTATAGATTGGGATTTGACTCCAATCAGAGTCGGCGGAATTCGAACTCGGGCAGTGCATGATGCATGGAAGCTTACATTTCTGTTGGCTAATGCAATTGGAATTACAGATTTTTTTTTTTAAATTTATTTATTGAGATCACACTGTTCTTCAAAAGCTTCTTAGACTCAGAAACTAATTTGTGCTGGAGGATCATGTCAGAACGCTTCCTCCTCCTGACCACCAAGACTAGATTGAGATTTATAGATTGGGATTTGACTCCAATCAGAGTCGGCGGAATTCGAACTCGGGCATGAGAGTTCCACACTTGGAGACTCTTACCAACTCGACTACCGATGGTGGTTATTATTTGAAATTACTAAACTTGCAAGCTTCATTAACTTCATTAATCATCGGAATTACCGAAATTGCCCAAATTACATGCATGAATGATCATTTAAGGGCTTCAAGTACAGACTTAAAACCCTAACCTAAAACCAAAGCCATCTTTTTTTCTTTTTCTTGTTATATACTTATATATATTGGCCGATTAAGTCAAGGACTCAAGGGTATCTTAGCTAAAATATTGTTGATTAAGGTACTTAATTGTAGACTTTCCGCCAAGAACTTCCTGATCGATCATTACAAATTGAGTAGTTGTTGGGGAGAATAGCAAGAAGTACGTGGATATAGGAATCAATATCCTCAAGTGCTGGACAAACATCACATCTCACTTGTTACTAAATGAATTGACCTATTAATTAATTATTTGGCCTAGCTAGCTAGCTAGCTATGTAGTTTTTCAATTGTAAAGTGCGGGCTTAGCTCAAGCATTTTGTTGGACTCATGAACTAAATTAATTAGTGTAAAAGAAGCGAATATATACACTAATCAATTTCAGTAGAAGTTTGAAGTTTCTCATCAAAAAAAAAAAAATTCAGTAGAAGTTGGTGGTTCTGATTTCTGAATATGAAGGACCGACAAGAAATAAATTATATAAAGGGCACATGCCCTGATTAACAAAAGCACTCAAGGACTTGAAGCTTATATGGTATTGTATTGGTTCCCAACCTCCCATTAAGTCTCTGTCTTATATCTGATTTATTTAAAGACACAATTCACAATTTTTTTTTTTTAGGAAAATGGAATCAGGTTCCAAATATATTACGACGTCACTGCGTCAAACTCGAGGGTTTCATGAAACCACTCATAGCACAAGTCAAGCACAATACAGACTGCGCAAGGCAGCCAAAAAACTCCCAACCAATCTGCCCAAAGTAGCTAAATTATTACTAGCCAACAAATCGAAAACCTAAAGGAACTGCAGAAAAGAAAAGCAAATAAACAAAACTCCCCTAACCCTACCCTATCCAAAGATGGAACCACTGTCTTGAGCATCTTGACGCCTAAAACCCAAATGGTGTACGTCGCAACATAACAACACAGAGCACGGAAACATCCAAAAGACAAAAGAGGGCTAGAAGATAAACTATCTACCTCCCCAAAAGCCCAATCCAACCCAAACTAGTGAAAGGAAAAAGGAGACCTGAGCCAAAGGCCCAGATCACTAGGCTGCACCACAACCCAGTATGGCAGAGGCCCGAGCCCACTACCAAGATCCAACTTCCTCACACTAGCCGAACTAGACCGGCCTTCCCAAAAGGCAGCCCCGCCGTTCACCATTCCGGCGGCCTCCATCTCTCCTCCACCATCACTGGGTCCTCCTAGAGACCGGCCGGAATGCCTACTTCAAAAGCCGATCAACGGAGCCCGGGAACCACCAGCACCCGTTCTCGAAGCCGCCTGAACTCACACCCTCCGCTGTCACACCGTGATCGGAGCCTCAACAGACTACGATCCGCCTCAGAACCTCCAATCACAAATCTTTGCCGCCGTCCTTCAAAAGCTAGATAGCAGATCTCCGACTTGGATCACACCACACAAGCCACCGCCTCCTCACTGAGACAACCGCGATCGGAGCCTGGCACACCTGGATCGATCAACGTCGTGGACCACCACTGACCTCGCCGAGATCAACGCCTGCCACAGCCTGGATCGAAACCCACCAACACAATCTGAGAAGCCTCCAAACCAGGAAGCCCCCCGCTACACCCACGATCGCAGCAGAGAGCCTTCCCTGCATCGCCGCCGTCCACGATCATCGCCTTGCCTGAAGGAAGAGCGCCACCGCCACCAGTCGAAACCTAGGTTTCGAAAAAAAAACCAAGGTCACTCGCTCCGAGAAACAATTCACAAAGTATTGGTTTGACGGCATGGATATCAATTAAGATCGAGAATCTGAGATTAATTAAACTGTATTACAGCCAAGCATTATATCTCATTAGGTCTTCCACTACACCAAAAACTGCATCACACAACGGAGAACAAATCCTCTGTTGTCTGTTGAAGACAATTGAATCATACAACACATTTAATAAATCTTCGTCGTATAAAGATGCTCAAATTCTGAAACTTGTAATTAGGAGGTGATGGCACAACAGAAAGAAAGGTTATCTGTTGTCTGAATGAAGAAAAAAGACCGGCATATTTCTCTCCTACCATTGAGTCAAATTTGGCTCCAAATTGTATCCTAGATGCCATTAAATTGGACAGCAGTTTAGTTACTTCCGTTGTAGGAGTATACTTGCAAATCATCATACAATGGTTTTTAATGTGCTGTTGCGCAAGTGAGTACCAAAATTTGGAGCAATGGCTCCAAAATGACATTCATTCCCCCTAAAATGGGAAAATTTGACTTAAATTATTTGTTATGCTTGCAAGTTCTAACAACAGAATGAACTATTTTCGTTGTGTGAATGACAAATGACTAGCCTAAGCGCCAAATCTAACATTTCGATTGCAGAGGCGGGAAATTTCCATTTTTTATTCCCTCAATGATGTAGCAAATCAGACAACGTAAATGTGTCTATACGTTGTCTGAGTAAGAAAGAAAGAAAAAAAAAACAAATTTTTAATGCCTCAGACAACTCGAGAGAAAAACTGGAGGGCACACTTAATGCCTCAGTATTTGCTTTAGCCGTCTTTCAACTCAAGGGAAAAACCCTGAGCTTTTGTTCATGTCATCTTCTCACCATCGTACGAAAACACTTCTAACCATCACAAATCACCATCTTCTCCCAAACCCCAAGCTTTGTAGTCTGGATTAGCTTTTGTTGGGTTAGATTAGGGTTCGAGTTGGGTTAGATTTGGGGTTTTCGTTCTACTGAAAAGAGGGATTGAGTTCTCACTAATCGAGTTGGGTTCTACTCGATTGGGGTTCTACTCGATTAGGGTTCTCATTACATTCTGCTGAGAAGGAGGTTCGAGTTATCACCAATCGATTTGGGTTCGAGTTTCTGAAATCCTTGCGATTGGTGAGTTAAATTTGAGATTTCATTGTTGCTCTTCAGGTTTTAAATTTTGCGAATAAGTTCATTAATTGTCTTTGTTCATTTGGTATAGGTGTGAAACCGCAGTGGAAAGTGATAGATTTCAAGTGGATAAGGGAGAACAAGGATGCTGTTGCTTGGGTAAATGCTTTATCATTCTGGTTATGGTTTACTAAGATCTCATTCTTCTGGTTTATTGAGATATGGTTATAGACTGAATTGGATATGCTTCTGGTACTGTGCATTGAGATATGCTTATAAATTTTGTTTTCTTTTTATAGTATTGCAGCCTAGTTTCATCGGATTTGGGTGATATCTGGTATGAGTCTGGAAATACATCCTTTTCATATGGCTTGATTATTGGGATTTTGATTCATTTGTAAATTTGCAGTTTCTAGAATTAAAATACATATAATATTCTGCTTGTTTCGGAACTAGGTTGTGTTTAGAGCAGTCTTCTTTTTTCTAGCTCACACCACCTGTTCAATGTTATGCCTTACAGAACCCTTCACTTTAATTGGGTGGGAAAAACAATATTTTTTAGCTTTCTTATTACTTGGGTGCTGGAAATTAATATATTATAGATGAGGAGTAGAAGGTTGTTGGTGTGCTTTATATGAGTTTTGAGTGTTGTACTTATTCTGATATTTCTAAGTAACTGTTGGGAGTTTAACATCTGAAGGCTTATGGCTATTGGATGATGCAGTCCTTTACATGTTCTTGAAAAATAACTAAGCACAACCTATAGCTATATCAGACTTGGTTTGTGCTTTGATCGGTCATGAATTTAGGTTTCTTTTTTGTTGTCCTTTTGTTATGCATCTTAGAAAGTCAAATATGCAATTCATAGGTTTTAGTGTAGGACCAACTCTGCAGTCTTTCTTTGTAGTGAAACTAGAATGGCTGGAAACCCATTAGAAAGTAGCAAGGCTTCGTTTTTCTTGTATTTCTAGTTGATGATGCCATTTTTGCTCTTTGATGGTTTTCGGATGGTATTGCACTACTCATTTGGTTCATGCTAGAATGGAGTTGAATGAAATATTTACCGGATATAGTCTAATTGGGTATCCAAATGGCTCTTTGGTTCATGTTTATTATGTTCAATGATCATAGTTATTGTTGATGATCTTATATATCCTAGGTATGACTTGGCATCTGATAGGGAATAATTTTATATCCATAGTTTATCCCTACATCCAAAGATACATCATAAGGTTATATATAAATTCTGAAACTGATATTATGCCAAAAACAAAGTAATGAAGTGATTATCCAACTTTTCGTTCAGGTCATTAGTGGGACTCATAGGCAATAGCCGTGGTACCGATTTCATTAATCAATGTATCAAATATTGATCTTAAGAATAAAATGTATATATATGAAATTAAAACTACTGGAGGTCAGCAGGTTATTTGTGTGATTGATTCACTCATTTGATGCTAGTATTCTTTTATTTTATCATTTCTCTTCTTAAAAGGATCAAGTCTTCCATTGCAATGTTGATTCTTCTGGTAATGTAAGTTTGGAAATTGTAAAGGATGGTTGGAGTCCAGCTCTAACGATTACAAAGGTGCTATTAGCAATTCGGTCCATTTTCACAAAACCTGATCCTTGTAAGTTCTTCTATTATACTTTGAGCTTTCTTTGTGGATTATTTGTATGCATGTTCTTGTTCTTGTTCTTGGTCTTTGTATATATAGCAATAGTTTACTTGTAGGACTAAATGTTAGTATCTTAAAGGAACTCATACTGGTGTTAAACATCATCAAAGAAGAGAGCGGCACTCATTTTCCTTTTTGTTTCCTGACTTGATCATTGGTTTAAGATAAAATATATTCCCCAAGCACCAACTCCAAATGATTTGTTGCTCGTACTGATATTCATCTTTGAGCATATAATCCGCTTGTCCCTAGCATCGCCCATTTGTACTTGGCAGTTAAAGCTAAATACGATGAACTAGCTTCTGAGGGGACAATGCGATTCACCAAGTGAGTTTTACAGAGTCTGCTCACATAGTGCAAGCATCATGGTCATCATATGTAATTTTTCTTGGATTGCACTTTAATAAAATAAAGATAGAGGTTAGTGGAAGTAGTATGCTCTAGCCTAGTTAACAAAGTAAACCTTCATGCTGTCAAAAGTAATAAAACGTGCACTTTTAAAAAAAAAAATTTGGTGATTAGTAAGAGATAATGGTCACTGGAAGAAATATTTACTAGATTTTCTCAATATCTTCACAGTTTTGTAATGCTCTGAGCATAGTATGGTGTTCAATGTTCCTTTTAATATAATATCTGGTGCAAACAAATTGCAGTGCCAGCAAGTGCTTAAAGAGCTAGAAGCATCGGTCAATCTTGCTGGGGGTTTCTATGTAGTCATAATTGTACTTACTTTTGGTTAGTATATATTTGTTGGATTTGATCATCTGCTACAAGCTTGGCCAAGTGATTGAGACTTGCTGTGAATAAATGGGGAACATCATTGCTGGTAATAAGGTGGAAGTCTGGGGCGCGAGTTCTTGTTGTCGTGGACTAGTGAGCTCACTCTCTCCTTTGAAGGCGAGGTTTATGTATTTTTTTGCTGTTATGCCCCAGAAGGTGACTCTCTGTTTCTTTCTTGCTTGTATATTATAAATTATTTAATTCTAAAATGCTTGTATATTATGTACATAGTAAGGCATTATCCCTCTTGTTTTCATTGCATTTGTTAATTGTGTCAGGAACTATATGGTGGAATGCTGCATAAAGAGTCTTTGGGAGATCGAGCGTGGAGTACCAAGCATTAATGCAGCAAGCTATATTTTGTTTCATCATGTAAAACTTAACCAGGAAACTTAAATGCTTTTTAGTCTATGAGATGTATGAATGCTTTAGCAATGTTCCTTAAATTCAATATTTGATGAATTGATGTATCACAATGACTTTGGTACAAATGTTGATCATTTGATAGTTTGCATTCAATTTGTATTCCAATTGTTCACTATTAATTTATATCCATTCAAGATTTGGATATTCACACAACGCAATTATATATATCACACAATGGATTTTAATAACTAACGTCATTTAGTTTTAATCTCATACAACAGAAAAGTCTAGAACTCAGTTGTCCCAGTTTAAATCACACAACAGAATAATTAAAAAAAAAAGTTGTATGAGAATCTTAACACACAATGGCATAAAAACAAGTTTTGTTGTGTGCAGTGCTGCGCATCACTGTTGCAAATGGCTGCACCTGACATCTGTCGAGTTTTGGGACAACGGTGCAAATGAATATATGTCGACTGATTGCATCTCCCACAACGGTGAATTCACCGTCGTCTGAGTTTTCATCAGACAACATCGAGATAGACTACGGTGAGTCTCCAAATCACACAATTAAGGTTTTTTTGCCTCCCTGTGATGCAGTTTTTGGTGTAGTGTTCTAGTACTATTGATAACCAGTTAAGTACTTAAGTGAACAAATATCTTAAATAAGAGTGTACGCATTTAGTGAGGAACGAACAACTGATTTCGGTGCTAATAAGGAAGATATCTTTATTAATTAAGCTAACTTTACTGTAACTTTTATGCAAGATTAGATCTAATATATGGATACCTTTCATTCATGCTTAGGTTAAAAGAAGTCTGCAGACCAAAGATTATTATTATTATATATTATTTTTTTATATATATATTTTTTTAGAATAGACCAAAGATTATTGGTCCTAGACATTGGCCCGTTCGGTAGAGAAAATAAGAGCCCTTTTTCAATTTTAAAAACAAAAACAACAAGAAATTGTGTTCGGTAGAATATTTTTGAAAACACTAAAAATGAAAATTGAAAATATTTTCTGACTTTACTCTAACAATCTGAAAACGTTAAATTAATGTTTTCAATATTTTCTCACACTTTGTTTTCATCTCACAAACCTCCAACCCCTAAACTTCATTTGAATCACCAACAGTCCGAAACTCAAGGATATGACACTACCTAAACTATTTTATACTCACCGGGTTCCTGATTCCGACAAACTCACCATCGTCAGACTTGTGCCCTTATCGGATTCCAGCCAAACCAATAAAGCACAAATCAAACCAGTCAGTTTTTACATCAATCATTGATCAGATGCATACTAATTTCTTTGAAAGCATTTAAATCTTTGCTTCTGTCTTTCCAGTATTGATCTTAATTAAGCTCTCTCAGGTTGTAAGTGGATCTTACGTTCTTGGATTTGAACTCATAGTAACTGGGAAGAAGAATGCACTTGTATAATTAATAGCGGATGAGAATTGAGTTAATTGAATGAGAATTGAAATATTTTGAGATTGATTCTGGTCTCATATTAGCAATTGAAATTGTTGGATCTACATCAAAAAAAGAAAAAGAAAAAGAAAAAAAATTGAAATTGTTGGATGATTACTGGTGCTCTTGGTATAAAAGTATCTTTGAAGCCTGCGTTAGAAACTTGAAAGAATAGTACACATGTCTTCTTTGTTTGTGTAGATGGGTTTTGATGTTATGAAAAAAAAATTAAAAAAATGGTTTTTTAAGATTTGATTACCAAACACATTTTCCTTTTGGAAAATGCATTCTCTATTTCTCTTTTTCATTTTCAAAAAACAATTATGAAAATATGTTTTTGAAAACATTACTGAATGGGCACTTAGTTTTATAAAAATGAAGTCGCTTTTTTAGTTAACATTAGTGATGTAGTGTTGGTTAGCTGACTCTAGAAGACCTCAATTTTTACTATGTTTATTATTATCCTTTGCATCCCTATCCTTGTGGTTATGGAGTTTTAGCTAGAGAAATCGGATTCAAGATCGTAATGAGCTCCGACTAATTATAAGCACTACAAGACAAAATGTCATCGGCGACAACTCAAGGTTGTCGTAAAAAGTCTAAATTTCTCGCTGAATTGAAAATGTGACTACTTTGGGTTGTCGCAACCAGTTGTCGCCTTATGTGTTTTACTGATTGTCAAAAGCAACAAAATTACACGATTGTCGATTTTTCAATATGCGACACAATCAGTTCATCGCATATCAGAAATTGTGTGACACACAAGTGTGTTACCAAAAACTATATGCGAGATTTTATATTTGTTACTATTTTTAATATACGACGCTTTGTTTACGTCGCATATTCCATCTGCGGGACTTGCATGTTTGTCGCATTTTTAATAAGCGACACAATTCATTCCTTGCATATGGCATCTTGTGAGACACGTAAGTGTGTTGCAAAATGCTATATATGAGACTTTATGTTTGTTACAATTTGTAATATACGAGACTTCGTTTACGTTGCATATGCCGTCTGTGAGGCTTATATGTTTGATCAAAAATTTATATGCGAGACTTCTTTTTGTTGCAAAAAATAACTGCGAGGTTTTATTTTTGTTGCATATATTAATATGCGACACATGTGTATTTGTTGTAGAAAATTATATGCAAGACTTTTTATTTGTCTTGTATAATTTTGTCGAGAAACTAATTGCGTCGCATAGTGAAAAAGCAATAACCGTGTAATTTTGTCACTTTTAACAATCAATAAAACACATTAAGCAACAACTAGTTGCGACAACCCAAAATAGTTGTATTTTCAATTGAATGAGAAACGATTGTTTGTTGCAAACGATTATAGACGATGCTAAGTTGTTTGTCTAATTTAATAATAAGCAGAATGCGACAAATGGCTAAATATTTCTTGCTCAAATTTAATTATTTATTTAAAATTTTCAAAATAATTGAAATATTAAAAAAAAAACTTTATTAATAATATTTATCTGCAAATAATAATAATATTCGAAGACTTACTAAATCATAACCCAAATAAAGTCTACAAATATTCTACCCAAAAATAATAATAGTTAATAAAAAAAAAATATAGTTTACCAAGACTAGCTAAAACCTATATTCGTCTTGAGGGGATTACTCCTCACCCATATTCGTCTTGAGGGGATTTCTTCTCACACAAATTCATCTTGAGAGAATTTCGCCTCATCCAAATCCACCTTGAGAGGTTTCACCTCATCTAGATTCACGTTGAGGGGATTTCGCTCGCCTCACCCAAATCCGCCTTGAGAGATTTCACCTCGAGACATTTTTCTCAAACAAATTGAGGTGCATCTCTGTTAGGCCATTTCCTGACTAGAAACCGTTCTTAAATTTTACAACGCCACATAACCACCATATAGAAACCTTATGCTAGATTCACGTTGAGGGGATTTCGCTCGCCTCACCCAAATCCGCCTTGAGAGATTTCACCTCGAGACATTTTTCTCAAACAGATTGAGGTGCATCTCTGTTAGGCCATTTCCTGACTAGAAACCGTTCTTAAATTTTACAACGCCACATAACCACCATATAGAAACCTTATAAATAATCGAGTAACTTTTTGATTTTTTTCTCTTCTCAGATTTGACAGATATTTCTTCATTTTATTAGGATATATCTCAAATATATCGGAGAAATTTTCAAAACTCATGGAAGATAAGATATTTTTCCTCTATAATATATTGGTAGGTTATGAGAAAGTTCAAGTTGTCACATAATCATTAAGCGACAACCCTTAGACGTCGTCGCCTAATTGGTTTTTTGTGACAAAATTAAAGTTGTCACATAAACATTAACTGACAACTCGTACAAGTTGTCGTCTAATTGGTTTTTAGGGAGGAAGTTCAAGTTGTCACACAAACATTAGGCGACGACTTGTAGAAGTCGTCACCTTGTTAGTCTTTTTGCAAAAAAAAAATTAAAGTTGTCACATAAACATTAACCGACAACTGATAGAAGTCGTCGCCTAATTGGTTTTTAGTGAGGAATTTCAAATTGTCACATAAACATTAAGCGACAATCCATTGAGATCATCACCTAATTGGCTTTGAGAGAAAATTAAAGTTGTTACATAAACATTAACCGACAACTGATAGAAGTCGTCGCCTAATTGGTCTTCAGTGAGGAATTTCAAGTTGTCACATAAACATTAAGCAACAACCCATTGAGATCATCGCCTAATTGGGGTTTTGCAAGAAAATTAAAGTTGTCACATAAACATTAACTGACAACTCGTAAAAGTCGTCACCTAATTGGGTTTCAGTGAGAAAGTTCAAGTTGTCACATAATCATCAAGCGATGACTTGTAAACGACTTTTACAAGTCGTCGCCTAATTAGTTTTTTGCGAGGAAATTAAAGTTATCACATAAACATTAACCGACAACTAGTAGAAGTCGTCGCCTAATTAGTTTTCAGTGAGGAAGTTCAAGTTGTCACATAAACATTAAGTGACAACCTGTTAAAGTTGTTGCCCAATTGATTTTCAGCGAGGAAGTTAAGGTTACTACATAAACAGTAATCGACAACTCACAGAAGTTGTCGCTAAATTAGTCTTCACCGACAAAAATATAGTTGTCACATAAACATTAAGCAATAATTCTCAGAAGTAGTCACCTAATTAATCTTTTGCAAGGAAGTTAAAGTTGTCACACAAACATTAACAGACAGTTGGTAGAAATTGTCGCCTAATTGACATTTTGCGAGGAATGGGGTGTCGCATAATGTCAAATGGGCGACAACTGTCAATTTATAGCAAATACCTATTTTATGCGACAAATTGGTTGTCGCTGATGGAATCATGTGCGACAACTGAAATTTCCTCGTATTTGCTAAGTTTTTGCGACGAATTTTTTGTTGTCACAATGAAATTTCTCGTTTTTGCTATTTTCTCTTGTAGTGAAGGCTTTAAATTTGACCATTATTACAGTAAACTAAGTGCCGCCTAATGTCCACGAAAATTGGTTTTCATGTTTAATTAACCTAAGGCGTTAATTGTAAAATCAATGTGCAACATTGGTTTACGTATTGTCATTTTCTTTTCTAATGAAACAGTAGTCAACCTAGGGGATTTGAATAATGCTAAATCCCATCAAATTGATTTGCAAACTAACTAAGAAAGGACCACATTGATCTTATTCATATCGTATATATCTCATATATGTCACTGCTGACGCATCTTCAACTAAAACTCCAAAAAGCTAGCTATCAGAAAGGGAAAAAAATAAAAAATAAAAACCTAAAACCTAGAGGATTAACACAACGAAGAGATAGCTACTAACTTGGGAAGGTCATATTATCATCGACTTTCTTTTCACTAATAATTTGTTCCCGGTAAACAATAGTACGTTGATGAAGTTTTTTCAATGCTCCCGCATAGGTAGCTTAGTTACCGGCCAATACAGTACGTTGATGGCCTGGATGAGTACGTAAAATATGTCACTCAAATAAACCAACGGCCGCAAAGGCAATTAAGCTTAGCCTGTATAACCTAGAGCGCATCCCGCAATGGGTTAAGTGGTTTTGACCAGAAAGACATAGATAAATATGGAGAATTCTCCTTCTCTTTTGGTGAAACGATGAACGAGTTTGTTGCTGTTTGTTTTAATAAGCTACAAAAATGGAAAACATTGATTTCTCGATTGAATGAAGTTGAACAAACAATTAATCATGAACTGATCAGCTCCCTGGGAATATTGATATGGGGATGGGGAAAATTAGCAGTGATCTAATGAACGCTGCAATAGCTAGCTACTTATTAATACTACAATACAAAGCAATCAAATTAAGCTTATTATATTAAAGTACCCTCCCTTTCAGAAAAAAAAATTATAGTACGTACTCCTGGTTCAAACAAGGGAAATTAGCAAGGACAGACGAAAAAGGCTGGAATATATGGCATCTGTGATCATCCCACCGGTGCCACCTTCGCTGCGTGATGGTACCAGGCCTTTAAAGGTCAGATTGAATTCCCCTCGACTTCCTTTTTGTGCATATATATATATATGTATGTATGTATGTATGGGGTAAAGCTATGGTATGTTAACATTTCTCATATATCAACTATTTTTACCCCTCTAAGAACTCATGTTATCACTTTCAGGACTAATATTACTATTTTCAGGACTCATATGGTAAACTAAGAAAATTTACCACTTTAAGGACTCATGTTACCACTTTGAGAACTAATATTACTATTTTGATGACTTATTTGACCACTTTTAGGGCAATTGTATGCATGTCATACGTTAACACATTGTAGAATTTTCCATATGTATATATGTATGTATGTATGTATGTATGTATGTATTTTTCAGCGTGGGGGCAGGAGTGAAATCTTTTGATCATCTTTAAAAAATTAAAAAAAATGTTTTCAGCGTATTCGTTTTCTTTATGCATTTATGTAATTAAAATTGAATGTAATTGAATTAGTCTTGTAATGGATCAATCTGGTTTTGAGATATGACCGTCAATTAATTTGTCATAATTTTCTTTATGCATCTGCATTAATTTAATTATTTCTACATTCTAAAAAAAAAAATTATTTCTGGCTATAACATATTTGTATCCCAGTTTAAATGTACATTAAGGATCATAGGACAGGCTTGTAATTTATTTATACAGGATTTGGATGTGATACTGCAGCAGTAGTCAATATCCTTGCTCACAGGAATATTGCAACACAGCGTGATGCCATCCAAAAAAAATACAACACCATGCACTCCAAAGATCTCAACAAGCTCTTGTCCTCCGAACTTAGTGGACATGTCAAGGTACCTAATGTACATTGATTCAATTTCATGGAGAATATCTATGGTGATCGAGGACTATGTAGTGATGATCGCATTGTGGATGATATCGATCAATAATACAGAAAGCAATATTGTTGTGGATGCCTGATCCGGCAACGCGTGATGCAAATATAGTAAGGCACGCATTGGATCGGGGTGTTGATCTCAAAGCGGCCAGTGAAGTCATATGCTCTCGTACTCCGTCCCAGCTGCGACAATTCAAGCAAATCTACTTTTCAAATTTCAGTGTTGGCCTCGAGGATGACATTGCATCTAAAGCCTCAGGAGATCACAAAAAAGGCTAGCAGTCCACCACATACACAATATTCATAGTTTCATGCTAGTTAGAATTTTGATAATTAATGAGTTAATCTGAGCTTATATTTTGCGCGGATGCAGTTGCTGCTTGCATTTGTTAGCGAATCCCAGTACGAAGGCCCAGAATTCGATCAATTAGAAGTGGTGAAAGATTCAGAAGCTCAGTATAAGGCCGGGGGGGAAGAGATTTGCGGGAGCCGATGATAAGACTTTCATAGATATATTTAGCGGAAGAAGCAGGGCTCATTTGGCTGCTGTTAGCTCTACTTACCAAAAAAAATAGATACATTAATTGGAAAAGGTACCTAGCTAATACATCAATACTAATTCTACTATTAATGAGTTCATGTAACGAAATTTTTACATGATTGCAGAGTTTATGATTCTTCGAGTTTTTAATATTAGAACGTGTGAAAAAATAGATTTAATTGTTAAATCTATGGTACAAGTTGTTGTTAATTTAGACTTTATGCACACACATTTGTAAGCAGTGACAAAGGAAACATCTGGAAATTTTGGGCATGCGCTTATGACTATCTTACAATGTGCTCAACATCGTGCCATTTTTTTTTTTTGCAGAGGTAAATTGTCTCTCATATGTTAACATTAATTAGCAATAGTAATTGGTTAATTCGTTTTTGTCACAAATTAGTTTTATGATCAATAACAGGTTTTACGTAAGGCGATTAAGGGTTTGGGTACGGATGACCCGACACTGACAAGGGTTGTGGTGACGAGGGCGGAGAGTGACATGCAGTATATAAAGGCAGAATACGAACAGAGAAATATGGAAAAGCATTGAACGATGCAGTTCATTCTGATACTACTGGACATTACAGGGCCTTTCTTCTCGCTCTTTTAGGCACCAATGCTTAGTTAATTAGTTAGCTCGATCAAGTGTAGAGATTTCAGCCATACTAGCCCATGGGCGTCTACATATATTGTAAGGATTAACGTTTCAGTCTGTATTCTCTATTGAGACTATTCATCTTTAAGGCAACAGTACATACATGGCATAAGCGACAATTTATTCTTTTGCTCTAAATGGAAATGCTTACCATTTCATGCTTGCCTGGACAGCCTGGTCATAACTGAAGATTAATTAGTGTGTATTATAGAGTAGTACAGTATTGTTTTGATGACCTTTGATTAATTTGTATAATATTTCAAAAATTATTCCATGCACCGCCTGTCAATCACCACAAATCGATTTGTTCTGCATGGTTGGTGGTGGTGGAACCGTAAATAAGAGAGGAACACAACTCAAATAGTGACGGAGCTCGAGGTGGCCGGAGGAAAAACCCGGTTGCAACTCATGTCGGTTTCTCCTCTTCGATACGCTGCCGTGGGATTGATTCGATGAGCATGGTTGGTGGCATTGAAACTGCAAGGAAGAGAGTAACACAACCCAAGTGGTGACAAAGCTCGAAATGGCTGGAGGAGGAAGAACCCGATCGCAACCAGTTTTGATTCTCCTCTTTGATATGCTGCCGTAGATGGCTATGGAGGGTGGTGGAGCTCGGCTAGTGGCTAGACGGGACTAGGCAGTCCTTTTGAGACTACTTCCATGGCCGGAGGTGGTGGAGGGGCGGAGAAAAAAACATATCGCCTGTTTTTGTAGGGATCGACCTGCTAATGACAGTAGGTGCATGGAATAGGGCAATAAGCTCTGGTAATATTTTTCTCTGATCTACTTCTCATTGGTTATAGATAAACTTTTGAAAAATGATAGTCTCCATGACCATACAATATTGAATCCATTCTTCCTTCAGTTGCAAAACTCTTATTTTTCCTGCTAATGGGAAGTGGCATTAATGCAAACTCGTGAGGAAAGGACTTTGAAAATGTTTTACGTGTGCATGCAACATGCGGTGATGGCATATGGGAAGGCTGTGTGGCTTTGCTCGAGGAAGTTATATTTGGTAATTTGGCTGCTCAAGCAAATGCTATAGGGACAAAATCTATTAGATCTTGGTCCCCTCTAGGGCTGGGCACGGTCCCAGACCGGCAGGTGATTTTCCAGGGACCGGGACTGGCAATATAAATTAGGGCTGGGCTTGCAATTTCAGATAATAGGAACTGGGCTAAACCAGGACCGGTCCAAAACGGGCCGGTTTTTTCGGTTTTTCGGTCCTGTAAATCTTTGCAGCACTGCTAGTGTATTTTGACCTACATCTGTTTAGGCAATTAGGCAATTCTGCAAAGCAAAGCTGCAATAGAAAGATTCTGCATTTCTGCAATCTGAACTAGCAGCAAGGCTGCAATGCTGAAAATAAAAGAATTATGCATTTCTGCAATCTGCAGTTCTGCACTACCTGCAATGCTGAAAAGCTGAAAATAAAACCATTCTGCATTTCTGCAATCTGCAGTTTTGCAGTAAGGCTGCAAATAGAGACTACAAATCTACAACGCAATCTGCACTAGCAGCAAGGCTGCAATGTTGAATAATACAACCATTCTGCAAATAATAGTCATCTGATCAACATATCAGATTAAAAACAAAACCAACTAACCAAGTTCAGCAACACCAAAACTTATCAAATATCAACACCAAGTTAAAAACAAATCAACTAACAGCAGCACATATTGACTTAACAACATAACAAATTACAAACAAAACAGAGGGCCAAAGTCCAAAGTCCAAACATCTGAAATCAGAAACTGTTCAACTCAAAAACTTCCATGCTGCCATGCTCAATGCTATGCAGCAGCTCCTCCCTCTTCATTTTTTTTTCCCTACACATTTCAGTTATACACTCACACAGTTATACACTTATACTTGCAGTTTGCACCAATGTATTACACCTTATATAGTTATACACTTATATTTTGCACCAATGCAAGGCAGTAAATTGATATTCCTTTAGCTTTTCTTGGTGGCAGCAGCGCTTGTGTTGCTGCTTTTGTAGATTTTGAGGTTCCAGCAGCGGCACTTGTTGATCAAGCCAATTAAACATAGAATGTTTAATTGCTGCACAGGATTATGGCTAAAGCAAGCAATCATGCATAATTGATTAATCAAATGATTAATTAATCAATTAACATAATTGCACCTTCTTCTTCTTTTCTATTTTTCTTTCTTCATTTCTTTCCTCAATCTCGAATATTTTCAAATATATTCTCAAGAGACTAGTCGGATTTCGCACTCAAGCTTGCATTGACCATGGTTTGACAAGGTTGACAAATTGTCCTTTTGTCGGAAACTCCAAATAGCTCCACTTTTGCATCATTTTCTTCCAAAAAGTTATACACTTATATTTTGCACCAATGCAAGGTAATAAATTGATATACCTTTAGCTTTTCTTGGTGGCAGCAGCACTTGTGTTGCTGCTTTTGCAGATTTTGAGGTTCCAGCAACGGCACTTGTTGAAGGAGTTGCAGCTACAGCTCTTTTGGAGACTTTGATCTTCTAGCTTCAGGAGTTGCTTCATCTTCACTTTGCACAGCTACTTCTTTTCCCTTTGCTACATCTGCAACAACTAGGGCTGTCACTCGGTCGGTTCGAATCGGTTATAAGTATTACCAACTTCAAAACCAAAGCTTTCGGTTTCAAAATTGAGCTACCAATTACCAACCAAAATTTTCGGTTTTTAATTATCACTACCAAATTCGATATTTCGGTTTTCGGTATTACCAACTTTAGAACAACTAATTCTTTGTAATTAAAATTAGAACAAACAAAACTAGGTTCTTCAATTTTATAGTCGTAAACTTAGTACTCATCTCCTAATTATAGCTTTCTTTTGTATATATGACATCAAGTTTGAGTCATTTTCAATAAAACTAGGTTATTTAACCATATTTGACTAGGTTACTTAAAATACATGTACTACTAATGTAGTATATGTAGTAATGTTCATACTATTATGAAAAATTTTATGTTTATTTGACTTGATACACATTTACGCAAGCGTACGTATCCTTGTCAAGATAGGGAAGTATTGTACCCAAGATTATCGTACCACGGGGATTAGTGGCTAACCTACAATCCTTGGGTGGTCGGAACTAAAGTCACTAAGCAAACAAAAAAAAAATAATAATAAATAAATAAAAAGGCTAATCTAAGGCACCAAGCCCTAGCAATGCTTGGCTTTGGTTTTCACCAAAGCCTAATCAAAACTAAGAGCCTAGTGATGGCTATTTACAATGAGGTAGAAATTGTCATTCAAAATTGTGATTTTAATTTTCTAAAAAACTACGTCAAAAACTAAATTAACAACAACAATTAAAAATGAAGAAAAATAAAAACGAGATAGATTTTGGGTGCTAGGGATCACCCTCTAGCAATTTCAATGCAACAAACACATTTCAAGCAAACAAACATATCTTTATGAGAACCAAATCCCGTACTTAATGCCGGTCAAGGCCACTAAGCTGAATTTCCTTAAGTGTATTCACATTTTCGGTTAGGACAAATATGAACTCTCTAACTCATAAATTAGTACCTTACCAGGCCTACCAAAACGTGAACTAAAGACGTAGAGCTCTAGAAATTAGGGATTTAAGCATGCAATAGTTACAACCTAGAATGTAATGATTACTTAGTTCTCTACCTAATGCCGGTTAGGGCCACTAAGTCAATTTCTCTTATTTGGTATCCATTCTTCCGGTTAAGGCAAGAATTAACTCTCTAACCCTAATCATTATGCCTTGTTAGGGCCACAACGTCTAGGATTAAAGGCGAAGGGCACAAGAAAATAGAAACTTAGACAATCATTCATTCTCGATTAAGCAACTCCTTGACACACCACACTAATTACATGAAGCTAATGAACAAAAGAACTACCAATTGTATCACACATCACAAATCTCAACACAGAACAAAGAGAGTGGTTAATTCCCTAAATTCATGCATCACTAACCAATTAACATAGTAATTAGAGTGCACCCACATGAAAATACATTATTTATCACTTAAAAAATATGTCAAT
>BDJD01000781.1:44089-66512 GCA_002564525.1 Rosa multiflora | reverse complement strand
TGTGAACAGTGGCATGTACCCCATTGCATGGGCCATTGTTGAGCAAGAAAGTATAGATAGTTGGACCTGGTTCTTGACATTCCTGAAAGAAGACCTACAGATTCATCACTCAAGCCACTATGCTTTTATGTCAGATAAGCAAAAAGGACTTGAACAAGCTGTGAAAGATCTGTTTCCTGATGCAGACCATCGATTTTGTGTAAGGCATATGCACAACAATTTTAAAGGTGATGGTAATATTGGATTGGAGCTGAAGCAGAGATTTTGGGCAATTGCAAGGGCAACAACTATGATCCAATATGAGAAGGCAATGGAAGATATGCAACAGACATCTTTCAAAGCTTGGCAGTGGTGTCTTGATAGGCCTAGGAATCACTAGAGCAAATCTCATTTTCAGGAAAAGTTCCAATGTGACATTCTGCTGAATAATCATAGTGAGTCTTTTAACAAAAGCATACTTGAGACAAGAAAAAAGTCAATCTTTCCATGTCTGGAAGACATTAGAGTTGCATGTATGGTGAGACTAGTAACCAGGAGGAACTCTGCAGCAAAATAGAGGTGCAAGGTTGGCCCAAGGATAGAGAAACTTTTGAAAAAGAATCCAGCATGGGCCACTGATTATAGGCCTTTGGAGTCTAGCAACTTTAGGTTTGAGTTGTAAGGGAGAGGTGTTGGTTGTGAGTCTGGAGTGATTGCACAACATTATGTTCAATTGGACACAAAGTCATGCACCTGTAGAAGGTGGAATCTTTGTGGATTGCCATGTGGTCATGCAATCTCAGCCATCTACTCCAAAGGGTGGTCTCCAGATGACTATGTATCTGAATGGTATACACAAGCAAAATATATGCAAGCTTATGAGGTTATGATCAATCCAATAGCTGGTGTTGCTGAATGGGAGCGTATTGAGAGAAAAATTGCACTCCACTGTACAAGAGGCAACCAGGAAGGCCCAAGACAAAGAGGACCAAAGAACTAGGTACTAGTTCACTTATTTAATGTAGTAACTTTGTTCACATATCCACTTTACTAACTTAACAATGATTATTCAAACTGCAGGTGAAGCATCACCACCTCCTGGCATTGAAAAGTTGCCAAAAAGCTACTACTCTCAAGTAAACTGTGGTATCTGTCACCAGAAAGGGCACAATAGAAGAACATGTGAGCAAATGAACCAGGCATGGCTTCTCAAACTATGCAGTTCTCATTCCATGTACTTCAGTTGACAAAGTACATAATCATTGTGATGGTTTTGCAGGTTCTCAATGTCAATGAGGGTGTTGAGGAAGCACCCATGACTGACATTAACCCACCTCAACCACAGCCTTCAAATGAACAACACCCTCCTACTGAAGAACAGCCTCCAAATGAACAACAACCTCCTAGTGAAGAACAACCTACAAATGAAGCAACACAGCCCACTGAAGAATCAAACGTTCATGCTGCAGATAATGTGAAATCTCAGGCCTCTATAAAGCCTTTAAGCTTCAACAATGGCAGTCACAATGGGCATGGCAATGTCAATGTCAACCTCAATGTCCATGTCTCTATGAATGAAGAAGGAGGACCAGATAATGACAATTCTATGCCATCGCAACACAGCAATGTGGTGCAGCCAAATTCACAGGTAACTTGCTTTATAGTTGCAGCCAAATTCAATGCAACAGATTCACTTGGTTAATTAGTTAAATGTAGTTAAATGATCATAGTGATGAGTGATGTTTGTGTAAGATTTATACCTTTTTGCACTCTTATAGGACCCCTCTGCTGCCCATACGTCTTCTAAAAAAAGATACAAGAGAACTGCTAGGAGGATTAAGCCAAGAAAATCCCCAAGGCTTGCTGCACTTGCTGACAAAGGTAGTCAGAATTTTCCAGCAAACAAGAAGCAAGTCCAAAGAAGATTGTGGAAACCATGAAGGGCAGAACATATTGAAAAGATGATCCTAGGAAACAAACTTGTATTTTTTGGGCATGTAGTGTATGTTATGGTGGCATTTGTGGTATCTTTTTGTGTGCTTTAAACTCAGCAAATGCCATGCTTTCTAGAAGCTTTTGTGTAACAGAGCACTTATTTGGCTTTTGAACAATGTCAAATTTGGATTGAACTGGCAAGTTGATTTCCATATTGATCCCTTTTGGGTTGGTTTGTTTCCCCAATATTGGTTGCTTGGTTTCTCTTACCAATTTTTTTTTACCATTTTCACTGTCAATTATTATTGTATATACAAGTTCAGGTACTGAAAACTGTAGCAAGTCTTGGGTTTTGGGAGGGAAGTCACCAACTGGTGGTTACAAATTTAGAGAGAAGCACATATTTTGGCACCAAGTTTCATGACCTGGCAGGGTCAGACCAGTGCATTGGAGGGAAGTCATGGTTTGACTGATTTGCCCTTCAAAGTTTCACGGAAAGCACCCTAGATAACGGATGCCGTAACGGCATACACAGATTTTGGGTCGGGATTGTAAAGTCATATACCGAAGTCAATTCTTTGAAACCAAATACACCAAACTTCAGAACGGGCAATACTTCATGTACTGTTCTTAAAATTTTCCGTATTACGAATATAAAGACAAATGATAAAAAATATTGTAATAAATGTCCTGCTTTTGGTAATTACAAGGTCTAAGACAACATCTACCACTTTATGAAACATTTTACAAAATTGACGACAAATGTGTTGTACAAGTGGTAAATCTTCATATTTCATACGAAATAGAAACACATATTACGTAATATAGTTCTCGATTGTGTAATTGGGGTAAACATTTTGGTATTTACTCCATTTAGGACAATATTTACATGTACATAAACAATATTATAAATTGATGACAAATGTGTTGTTAAATTGGTAATTTTCTTTTTTTAAGTTGCCATGTGTCAAAATTTGAAAGTCATTAGATTACCATCATATTAAATTGTTATATAGTAAAAAAATAAAAAATAAAGGTATGGGACACACGGGTGGGTACTGTAGCTTGTCTCACACTTGTGATTCCAACACCATCCTTTTCAACGCAAGTCTGTCAAGAGAAAGGTTAAATGTTACAGCAGACTCATATGACGACATTCCAAAGCTTCTTTCAAAAGTTAATACCCATTGAAACTTGAAAAAGACTTCTAAATGCGACATAGAAAAATCACGACGATATGGAGGTTTAACTTTAAATTTACCACTCTTCTCCATTCTCCACACCACTCTATCCTCAACAGTTCTAGAACTTACAGGTATACTCAGAACAGCTTTAGCTTCCCCCATTGGAAAAATCCTTCTAATATATCAAGTGGTCAGTCCACCTCCTGCTTGATCCAACAGGTTACTAACCTGCCTAGAACGTGTCAGCTGCTTTTAATGTTGTTCATAATCTTGTGACGAATGACGAGCCTACTTTAGCCTCTCATGGATATCTACTTGATTAGGCTAAGGAAAATAAGACCCGACTTTGTAGCAATGCGGCGCATCTATGGGCTACATTTTATTTGAGGTGTTACTTAGCCTCTATTAATGGAGGAATTCTTGTTTCGGCCATTCAATTTGTTAAAGTGGGAGATCAAAATTTTAATGATCTGACAAAGATGCCCCTAAAAAAGGAATTGGTAGTTTTCTAGAACTTTATAAAGTAGAAACCAGAAAGAAACGGGCATAATTGATCTTTCACTGTTACAGTGTTACTGCGGTACTGCCTCTCTTCGCGCCAAAGGGCGGTAGAAACTTTGTCCAGCACTGTTTGTTTTCTCCCCTGCATCACGACCCATCCATTAAATTTCTTTCGTTCTTTTACACTTTCACGAATGAAAGGTTGCCATTCTTCCTTGCTTTATCTCTGTAATCTGTAATCTCCGGAAGCCCTTCTTCCACTTATGTGTCAAATCAAACACATTCCACATTTCCACACCGGAACTATTTGATTGATCTCCATCTCACTTAATATTTTTTTTGATTTCCTCTACTTCTTAACCCAACTGGGTGTTGCATGCATGCATTGTCTTCAGCCATGGTTTTAAAGAAACTAGAGCAGTTTTTCTCACCAAAAAGAAACTTAATTTCTGGGTTTGTTTTGGGAATTGGAGTCTCTCTCATTGTACTTTTTGTGAGCAACTCCTTAAGGAGTAGTAGTCCTACACCTACAGTAGAGGAACAGGGGCTTTATAATGTTTTTGTAAATTCTTCTTTTGTTTCAACTACTGCACATTCCATTGCCCCAGAATTGCAGAGTTCTACTGGAGAATCAAATGAGTCTGTAATTGCTGGAGTAGTCGAAAAATTTGTGGAGGACAATGAGAATGGTACAATGGTCTTCCAGAAGGCCCAGTTGGGAAATATTACAGAGGAAGTTGACGATAGAATAAGCTTTTGGGTTGAAGAAGAAAGTGTCCAACTGAAAGATGATAGCTTTGATTCATATGGGGAAGGAAGTGTTCTAGGGATTGCCCAGTTGGGGAATGTTACAGAGCAAGTTAAAGGTGAAAGCTTAGGGGTTGAAGAAGGAAGTGTTCGACAAAAAGATGGCAACTTTGATTCAAACGGTGAAGGAGGGATTGCCCATTTGGGGAATTCCTCTGAGATTTTGGAATTTGGAAGATTGCATGGTGCAGGTGGGAAAGCAACGGGGAAATCAAGCGTTGCTGGCAAAGAGGAAAGCGTTGAAGCTAGTTTTTCAAACAATTCTAGGAGTGGGAATGGCATGGTCTCAGAAGATGTAAAAATTGAAATTATTGGCTTTGATTCTCAAACTTGGGAAATGCAGAGTGATGATGACTCTGATCAGAAATGTGATATTTATGATGGTAAATGGGTAAGAGATGATTCAATGCCATACTATCCTGGAGGTTCTTGTCCGCACATTGATAGGGATTTTAATTGTCACCTCAATCGGAGGCCGGACGATGAGTTTTTGAAATGGAAATGGCAGCCATATGGGTGCGACATCTCAAGGTAAATTGCATTTTCAACTTGACGCTTTTGCTGATTGTGAGCGCTAATACATAAATTTACAGTGTTTTTTGTTTTGGTGAAGCATATAGTGGTTGAGCTACACAGTATGTGTGTATGAAAAATTGTATAATTTTGAAATCACGTTAATATTGGTAGTATATGATTGTTTAGTGAAGCATGCATAGTGCAAGGATGAAGATGAATGAGACACGCATGTATAACATGACAAAACTACGTACATGTACGTATTGTTCGGATAATAAGTTAATTTCATGAAAATGTGTGTCATAATTAACATGTTTAATTACGCGTACAAATTTTTTTTTTTTTTTTGCGGGAAATATGTGATTATGTCAGTGGTTGAGTATATGATTGTTCAGTGAAACATGCATAGTCAAAAATGAACGGGACATGCATAATATGACAAAACTATGCACATATATTATTTGAAAAGGGTAGTGAAATATGCACTCCAACTTTTACAAACCACACTCCCTTGATATTGATTTTACAAAATTACCCTTACACTTTTAGCTATGAGTCGCAGAGCTCCTCGGCCTCCTCCTTCTGTCCTTGCCTTCCTCCTCTCTTCGTTGCTCCATCTAGCTCTCTTAATCATCTTCCTATCAATTTAATTCTTCTTTCTTCCTTTTATCTCATGATTCATGATTCTCATCTAAATCGATAGGCCCAATATTAGATAGATTTTTATCTTTGGATAATTAAAGATTAGGGTCCGAATTGCAATCAATTCTTTCAGCTCAAAACTCAAAATCCTACGAGGTCGATCTTCGATCAAAGTATTATTCCCTTACCAAACCCAATTGTTTATGCTGCTGACTCTTAGTTTTCCTGCTTTTGGTTCATACGAGGTGAGAATGATTACCCATTTGCTGTTCAAAGATGAGAGGATTCACACCTTCCCTCAATAAGACTCGGATCCTCAGTCACAATCCTTCTTGAAAGAAATCTCATAAACTGAACCCCCAATACCATCTTCCCCTCTCATCAATTATGAGTCGAATTTGTATTTCAAAGAGATTAATTTGCCAAGAAAATTGTTCCCTTTTGTATGGGTTTAGCCAGGAAGGTTCTTGGTAATTTAGATCGTACCATCTGCTTAAGCATTCTACCTCTATCCTGCAAGTCTGGGAATCGAATCATCAAATGAGAGGAAAGTTCCCTTGGTTGGTGCGATTGGAAGACAGGTAAAGAAGTGAGGGTAATTGTGGAAGAGAAATTGTCGAATAATATTAAACAATTCAAAGGGAGTGTGGTTTGTAAAAGTTGGAGTCCATATTTCACTACCCTTTGAAAAACGTGTTAATTAAATTCATGAACAAGCGTGTGATAATTAACACTAGCATGGGCCTACACACAAATGTGTGTAGGGATTTTTTTATTTTTTTGGTTCAAGGTGTGTGGGGAAGTTGTTAAAAGTAGTATGGAGTTTCCTCATAGAAATCCACCACGTTTCTACTAATAAAATATTTTTATTTTTATTTTGTAAATTGACTTTATTATTTATTTTGATTATTTCTAATTCAAAAAATTTTAATATATAAATGGTAAATTAGTAAAAAATTTCAGTTATGAAGAGCAAACTCTATTATCTTAATAATAGTATAAATGTGTTTAATTACGTATAAAAACTACAAAAATATTTTTAAAAAATACGTCATATCGTGTATTATTCAAATATGATATGAAAATATACCACTAAGCGTTAAGTGATACTATATGTTGCTTTTTGAAAATTGAGTATTTGTTACCTCTGTGATTCTCAGTCTGAATGCAACTGATTTTCTGGAGAGGTTGAGGGGAAAGAGGCTGGTTTTTGTGGGAGATTCGCTGAATAGGAACATGTGGGAGTCTCTGGTGTGCATTCTACGCCACAGAGTCCGACAGAAGAATAAAGTTTATGAGCTTTCAGGAAAGTCGCAATTTAAGAAGAGGGGCATTTATTCATTCAAGTTTGAGGCAAGTCTCCAGTTTGATCTCAAGCAATATATACATATATACTATTCTTCTGGTTGAAAATCTCTAACTGTCCACGCATTGCTGCATTTGTAGGAATACAATTGTTTTGTGGAATATGTTGGTTCACCATTCCTTGTTAGGCAATCATCATTCGCCGGTAAAGAGACCTTGAGGTTGGATTTGATGGACCAGACCACATCGAAGTATCGTGATGCTGATATTATAGTTTTCAACACCGCCCACTGGTGGAATTACTGGAAAACAGCTAGAGGGTTAGTGCTTTTTTTTTCCTTTAATTTCCTTGAGTTTCTGATTATAGCCCTACTTTAAATCACGTCATTTTTGGTGGTCTAACAGACTACACTATTACCAAGAAGGCAACTATGTGCACCCAAGGCTAAAGGCTCTTGAAGCATACAAGAGAGCTCTCACCACTTGGGCTAGATGGGTGGACATGAACATCAATCCCAACCGGACTCGGGTTTTCTTCCGAGGATATGCATATTCCCATTACAGGTACAGAAATGTGTTTAGTAGTCACATTTATGCGCTTCTTATTGTTAAATTTTCAGTTTTGCTCTTACCTAAAAGGAATAATTGGAAGAACAAGTTTGTGAAAGTGTTTGATGTAATTGCAGTAATGGGCAATGGAACTCAGGAGGACATTGCCACAAAGAAACAGAACCAATCTTTAACGAAGCTCATTTATCGAAGTATCCTTCGAAAATGAGAGCTGTAGAGTCTGTACTTCAAGGAATGAAAACTCCGGTGACGTATTTAAACATAAGTAGGCTTACAGATTACAGAAAAGATGCCCACCCTTCCATTTACAGAATGGAATACAAGACAAAAGAAGAAGAAATTGCTGCTGAACGATCTCAGGATTGCAACCATTGGTGCTTGCCGGGGGTTCCGGATACTTGGAACGAATTGCTATATGCTTCGCTTTTGAAGGACGGATGGGAATCAGGGCAAAAATGAACTATATTTACCAACAAAACTGCTCGCCAGAAAAAAAAAATTTAGGGGAGTGTTCTTATGCAAGGTTTTAAATTTCTCCAAAACTGCTGAAATTTCCGTAATTTTGAAGTACCGGAACGAAATTCATATGCTATATCATTTCCGTCAGAAGTTTCCCGAAATTTTCCGTACATTTCCACGAAATTCTTAATTTCTGAAATATCTACACACATAATATATATTTAAAAATTCATACCGAAATTTTGTCCGAAATTTCTCTAAAATTTCTGTTAAATTTTTATGTCACCTGCAATGAATTTTTACTTCATACTTTTATAGAGAAAATATGAAATTTTGATTTTTTTTTTTGCAATCAAGATGAATACAACAAAAAACTTTTTTGTTTTTATCTGCTACAAAGTTGAAAGCTCCAACCATAACATGATTTTCTTTTTGCTTCGCCTCAAATATTGTATGCTTCATACACTGTAATATCATATTAGGTAATTCCACAATATCCAATATATGGATTGCAAATGGAAATGGAACAACACGTACACATACAATAACCATGTGATGAAGTACGAAAATCATTTCCAAAATTCATGTACTTGGGAGCAGTATTGTATGATACTAAATGAAAGCAATTCAACCAGCTACATCGAACCACATCATAGTAGCTTTTATATTCCTTTTGTTGTACTTGTTCATTTTCATTCTCGGGGTTTTGGTTTTACGTGTCCCGCCCCACTACATCGAACCACATCATAGTAGCTTTTATATTCCTTTTGTTGTACTTGTTCATTTTCATTCACGGGGTTTTGGTTTTACGTGTCCCGCCCCACCCCCTTGTAATTTTCTAATTATTAAAAAAATTAAATCATATTTACATTATCAATATACAACATATTATCAATACACATAGATAAAAACACTAGTTTAGCAACCTACTGCAGGACTAATTAATTACTCGTCCATATAAAATATCATAACTCTATTATAAATGTATAATTTTAGAGATGTTGCATTGTAAATAGGTTTATTATAAATTAGTTTAGTCTATGTAAAAATTTCATTCAAAAATATCATTTTATAAATACAATTAATTTGATTTCTTTATTTTTAACCGAAATTTCCATCGAAATTTCCTTAAATTTGAAGTATCGAAATCGAAACCAAAACCGAAATTTGAACCTTGCTTTTATGTAAATCTACACTCCCTTAATTCACTAGTTATATTAAATATTTCCAGGTCGATTGGTTACATTTGTGATATGATGTGCATATGATCATTCAGCTCAATTTCAGGGACTTGGGGAAAAAGTTTGCCATTCCAAGACCCACTTGTCCAATACCATCCGATTAGACCCATTAGCAAGAAAATTAATGGTTTCATTTTGTTCAATCTCGAGAGGAAAAAAATTCCAGGTGCTGGATTTTATGTGCGTTTTTCCAAGGGAGGGAGGAGGAGTTTCTGGTCTGTAAGCTGATAACAAAGTTGCCATCGTCAAGAAGCATAACTGTGGTGGAATTGGAAACCGATATACATCTAATACTTTGACCAAAGGAAGTTTCCATTTTCAAGGAATTTGAATTGTGAAGAAATTGGTTCGAAAATGGTTTCGTTTTTATTTGCTAATAAATATATGACTGTTTCATTGGGTATGTGTGTTTACCAAATGCTTGTGTAATAGCTTCAAGAGTTTACTAGGTTAGCAGAAAACCCAGTTAAAATTTACGACCTGGAGATGTGATCTTGGGTCCTCAACGCCATTGAGATCTGAGCCATGAAGGTGATGAACTATAACACAAGCACATGAACAGACTCTGAACCAAGATAGGACTAGGGAAGACGAAGCAAAGGTGATGAAGTGGCGTTAGCTCAGTGGTTAGAGCGTCCACTACCTATAATCCAGGTCCTGGGTTCGAGTTACCATGAGAGTAGAAGTGAAATCTTTTAATCATCTTTACTTGTGTAATAGCTTCAAGAGTTTACTAGGTTAGCAGAAAACCCAGTTAAAATTTACGACCTGGAGATGTGATCTTGGGTCCCCAACGCCATTGAGATCTGAGCCATGAAGGTGATGAACTATAACACAAGCACATGAACAGACTCTGAACCAAGATAGGACTAGGGAAGACGAAGAAAAGGTGATGAAGTGGCGTTAGCTCAGTGGTTAGAGCGTCCACTACCTATAATCCAGGTCCTGGGTTCGAGTCACCATGAGAGTAGAAGTGAAATCTTTTAATCATCTTTAAAAAAAAAAAATGATGGGACTAGGGAAGACGAAGCAAAACACGTTTGTTAGATTGGCTGTGAGGGTCATTTGGAAATTTTCACCTAATTAGTGGGATAAAGGAGTGTAGTTAGTAAAAGGAGAATACTTCCCAAAATTTACTCTTGATATAATACTCGAGGTTTAAGCTCTTTGTCCCCTCGCAGTATAATCGTTCTAACAATAATAACATTTGATGGGCTTCTTCCCCCTTAAAAAAAAAATACTAACAAATTATTTCTCTTGTAAAAAAACAATGTGTTTTGTTGTCACTTTAAAAAATATATTTACTGTCAAAAGAGATATTTTTTAATTAATTTTTTTTTTTTCTCAAGTAGCTTGCATGCTGATTCATATGAGGTTGTAGATTGATTTTTGGTTCAAAAGATACCAAAAATGCAATGTCATTCAATTTTACTTGCAATTTTTTGAATTGACGTTATATATTTTTAATTAATTAGAATTCGAATTCATTGACATAATTGGTGGTTTTATAAAACGAACTCTAGGATTATATCTTTGATAAAAAATAAAATAAAAAAACTGTTGGATGATAAAAGTAAAAGATGAGGCTACGTTAATCACAATATTGAAATGAACCTATCCTGCTTGATCAGCGAACCTAATAGAACAGACCAGCCCAAAATGGAGTAACACAACATTAGCAGAAGCCCAAATTCAACTAAGCCGAGCTTCAAATGGCCACATGAGACTCACAAGTCATAATAAAGGACAGGAAAAAGGGATGGGAGAAATTCTACTTTAGAGCCGGAGTGGCTAATGGAGACAATCTTTCGCTAATGTTAGTAAACTTGTCGTAATACTGATGGATGGGTTAAATATTTAATATGAAAATATAAATCCTATCTTCGTCTCTTCGACAGCTTAACATCAATGCTACTTCCACTGTCTGGTTCTTGTAAATTTGACTTCTGTAATAAACTATCTTTTATTTATTTTCTTAAAAGCAATGATTAATCATGCAGCAGTGCAGCACTTATCACAGAGGAGCATTGTATCTATATATAATAAAGAGATTATACTCCGAAAAATTATATAATATATCTTAGGGTTATCAGATAAAAAAATAATGGCAACTTTAATATATTTATATGATAAAGATAACATTCCATTTTTGTCTCTTAAATTGGCTTTAGAAAAACGAATACTTTTCCCCCAAAATAGTTGAGGGAATCCTGCATTCTTTTGACCAGAAACAACCCCTTTCTCAGCTGGCTTTGGAAAAACCCGATCGTGTGACTCAGAAGGCTCTGACTCTCTGAGCTTAGGTGCAGCTTCTTTTTCTTTTCGGTTAGAATTATAGCTCATTGTTCATACCAGTTCTAACAAAATTAAAGCTTCTCAATATAATTAAAAGTATTTAAAACTATGGTTTGATGATAAAAGAAGTGCAACTACAGAAAAACCTTCTTCTATATATATCTTTGACTAATGGAGATCCTTGTCAACCCAGGTCAGCCTTCACCTCAGCCACTGACAATCATGAATTCTTCTTTAATTGACTGGCCAAAATGAAAACGAGAGCTCTGGGTTTCAATTATTTTTAATATAAAGTGATATAATTTAGTAAGCAAATTTGATGATTCAATTATTCCTCAAAATTATATTTCACAGAATTTCAAAGTTTCAAACGCAAACAATTATATCACCCAGTCGACAAACGTTGTTATTAGTTACATGTCAAATCGTAACAAACTGCAAGCACCAAGATTTGGTATCATTGATCTTGATAAAATGCTCCATAGATAAAGCTTCCTTAGGTGTTGCCCGTTTTTAATGTGGGACTAGGTAATTCACTGTGTTAACAAAAGTCAAATAGTAAACAATACGGGATTAAGGTGTGCATTTTATCATGTTTAAATGTTTAATCGGGCATCTTTTGAAAATGACTTGAAATTCTACATGAATGTATGACTAAGTAACACGTTTAATCGTTTGACTCCATGGATCATCAAAATAACTTTCTGAAAAGCATCGATCATTTAGGATTGTGGTTCTCCTACTTTTTGGCTGATTATATTACCTGGAACTTGATTATAATCCAAACTTTAGGGTGCTCGGTTAAAGTAGTAACACTTGTCATTCCTTAGGTCAAGTTCTTATTTTTATACTTTCTATTGTTATATTACCTTCGACTATAATTCATAGGTCCTTTGTCAAACATTGATCACGTACATATAATATTCTCCTGGTCAAATATATTCAAACTCTTAAATCACAGGGACTCACAAGCATTACATACCCGCAGCACAAGATGGAGACCTTTTCCTAAAACTATGGAGTAAGCGGGTTTATATGAAAATTTTATAATATTTGGGAGTATTGAAATGTTGGTGTTGAAAATTTTTAGATTTACAAATTATTTTGCGATGTTTCTCATTATGAACTAATCACTACAGAGAACTGAAAAATAAATTTTGAGTTTGTCTAGTAATTTTGATCTTAAAGAGACGTTATGTTATCATTGTTTTTCTGGTTTAAGGGAGTGAAAAATATGAGTACTATAAGTTCAACTATTCATGACGATTGTTTTCTCTTTCGGTGGATCTAAGAACAAGTCCATCCATTGAAGTTGGCTAGTCAAGACTATTCACTGCTTTTTGCTTTTCATTTCCACTATTTTTCTTGACCAGTCAGATATTGTTCACAAAAAGTCACCAAATGTCAGTTGGCAGGTTAAGAAATTGACCCAGAGTGACTTTTTGTAAACGGTATCTGACGGATCAAGAAAAATGTAGAAATAAAAAGTAAAAAACAGTAAATAGTCTTAACCAGCCAACTTCAGATGGACTTACTCTAAAGCCTGTTAAGCAGTAAGATATCTTAACCCTGTGCCTGTCTAGCCACCAAGCAAGATAGGTTAGAAAGAGGGGGATGTCATTGAGAGTTCACTTGGGGTAATACAAATCACCCATTGGATTCTCTGAAAGTTTCTTCATTTTTAACTTTACTACTCAGGTCTCAGGGAGGGGAGGCTCTCCTTTCCTGTCACTTTTTTCTCCGAGATGATCGATCAATCAATCAATCAAATCAAACATCAAAAATATAATAATAGCTAGGAAGCAAAACGAACAGTACGCTCACCAATGAGCTTGGTCCACGATACTCGAGATTGAAACTCCGTGATACTAACAACGAGCTTCAGACAAAGTTTGATTCAAACATGAAACAAAATTATATATTCGTATGAGATTAAGGAAGCAAATTAATCACGCACGTAATATTGAAGTTGGAACTTTGCGCCCTCTGGTCCTCTTCTAGGTCTAATTGCTGGCCTCTGCAGTGGTGGACGTACTCCACAGTATGCGTAAGTAATTTATGTACGCACATAAACTATATATTTGCCCCTGTTCTGTATTTTTCTCCCTTTTATTTTACATTATTACTCAACACTACTCATCTCTTATATCTTTTTATGGTATGAGATTTTTGAACACATAATTTATATAAATGACATAATATTAATTATTCTGAATAGATAACAGATAACGTATCACAGATCACCTTCTTTTGCGTTGCAGTTTATTGACTAGTCAAATTAGCTCGAATTTCATGGTCTACTACGTATTCTGGTCAAAAGCAAACGTTGTATATACACACACCTAGACATATCAAATTGGCTTTTCTCAACTGTACCTGTAGACAGTAGTGCCATTAATCGCGGACCATCCTCATAGAAGGGAAGATAGTTGGCCTTTGAGGAGACATAGAATGACCCCCTTTATCTTATCCTTTTCTTTCTTATGCCCGTCTTTATTTCATTCAGATCGATCATTGGTTGATTTGGTTCTTTAAGTCTAACAAAACCGATGACTTGTATCCATAATGAACTAGGTAGTTCCTTTTTTCAGTTACCAGCAAATTCGGATTGCTCTAGTTAAGCTAATAAGTCTTTTCATGTATCATTCTTCAAAATTTTACTGTATCCCCTGGATTTTTCATTTTTACCGTTTCAGGAGAAATTACTGCCACAGCTCCAGTTAATTATCGGAAATTAAGATTAATTGGCTAATTGCCATGCGTATCGGTCTGGTGGGTTACTCACTTACTCTATGGAAAAGGACAGCGTGCCCTTCACGTGTGAGAGTCCCACAGGTGATGGCCGCCTCTCTCAGTCCATGACCTACCAAATAGAATTCGTTTTGACTACATTAAACACACGCCATCGTCATTACCATTGTTAAGTTAATTATCAACAACATGTAGAAAAAGATAATTACAATTTAGTAAACTATACGACTCGTTAGATGATCTAGAAGGAGATCTATCAGTTTGAGAAATTAGTACTTTTGAATAAGAAAGTTTTGAGAGACGAGTTTGTAATGAAACTAATATGTTTTACTTGTTCGGTTCTCAACTGGCCACACAAATTATTCATTAAGTTTATAACTGGAAGCACATCCAGCTAAAAGCACATTTAAGGAAAGAAATTGCTTTCTTGACCTAGTTTAGAACCTTGCAACTTACAAAGTCACAAGGGATGCTCGAGTCGTGCAGTATATAACTTAGCGTAGGCTTTTAATCTTAATTAATAATGCCGTTTTGCTGTAAATAAACACCCATTAATAAGAAAAGGAAAGAAAAAAGACAAAAGAAAACAAAGGTGGAAAAAAGAGGGATGATTAGCTATATATATCAAGTCTATCCAACAAATACAATCACACCCTCCAAGAACACTTGCAGTTACTCCTGCAACTCCAATTCCATCTCAGTTAAAAATTCAATTTCTAAGATAAATTCATTGAAGAAAAAAAAAAAAGTTTCAACAGGTTTAAATTTATATTGTTTATTTTTGGCTTTTATTCTTTTCCAAGAAGCAGAGATAGAGAGTGAAGATAACCTTGTGTACCCTCTTCATGGAGGAAATGTACGGATTGCAATCAGCGGTGGACTACGGGGATAAGTCCACGGACTACGCCGACAAGGCCCTTATGACGCCGGAGAACCTGATCCTTCCTATGGATTACCAGAGCCTGCTCTCCTCCGTAGCTTTCCGAGACCATCGGGTCCCGATGATGTTCGGATCCGACGCCGGCGACTTGTACTCGGCCATATCCTCCGTGCCGGAGTTTCGGCGCGGGGAGGAAGATGTTTTTGGACCCATCAAAGCCAAAATTGCTTCCCATCCAAGCTACCCTAGACTCATTGAGGCCTACATCGATTGCCAGAAGGTGAAACCAAACCGTCCATGGTTGATTCAACTATTCTGTCTGAGTGGAGTGGAGTGGGGGATGTAACTGCCATGCATGCGAATAGCAGCTTTAGCTAGCCAGGATGATATGATTAATTAGAATAACATTGTCTCTCTGGTAAAAGGTTATCCTAATGCTGGTTGGTTGTGGTTGGCAACTGTTATTTGTTATTTGAATACCTGTCCAGTGATCAGTGATGTGTTTTCCATATTTAATTAGGCCTCGTGTTTACTGCTGCATCAATCGGTTCACCGTAATCCTTTTTTTTCTAACTAGGGTTCCTTAATGTACTGACCCTAATTTTTAAAATAGAGAGAGATCGAGGAGAGAACATTCTTTAAGCAACAGCATGCGACCATAGCACACGTCCCACTTGGATATGTTATGGTGGTTTAGGGATAATATTTGGCATATATTCACGTGCATCTGGTTTGCTGCAAAGTGTTCTTTGTTTCCTTTTCAAGTATAGCGTTTTGAAGCAAATCTTTCTTAATCTGTATATATTATTCTCTTGGTCTTGGTTACTGTGTGAGAACTTCTTTGAATAACTTGGAACAGTTCCTGATCTATTGATTCCAGTTACTAGCTAGCGATCTCTTCTTCTACCTCTAGTTTTATATATAGTTTTGAGTAATCAACCTGTCGATTGAATACCATAGCAAAAGATTTATGATTGATTTAATAATTTAATTTAACCCATGTATTCTGATATAGTATTTCATATGGTGTCAATTACATAATATTGTTTTATTCATAAACCGTAAATACCATGCAAGTAAAAGATGCGCTATGGTACAGCAATTATTCATTTCACATTTCTTGTGAAACAGTCGAACATAATATGCGCTTCTGTGTCTTATGGTTGTGTTCATTTCTTGTTTTATATCCCAATCTGAATATGAATATATCCCAATCTGAATATGCACGGCCTTTATAGTTACATATGAATATGAAACTAGTTTGGCTTGTATACCATAAACGTTAGCTAGCTAGCGAGGCATTTATTTCTTCCACATGCATTTGTCTTGTTATCGTGGTTTTCATAAGCTAGCTAGGGTTCAGTTCAAATTATTGCTGCCAAACTCGGCCGTGGTGGTGATGGAGTTCGTTAGGGGCATAATGGGAACTTGGAGAAAATACCTAAACACACAGTGCTGCTGGAGATGGACATAGAGATTAGAGATGGAGATAAGAGGAGAGAGAGAGAGAGAGAGAGAGAGAGATGGAGAGAACTTTTAAGAGAGAGAATGAACTTTATAGAAAGCCAATCCAATTCAATCAAATCGAAGCCCGGGTTGAGCGGGTGGTCGAATTTTTCTCCCACACACAAATTCACATGGACTCCCGCAGTTTCCGCTGCATGTCTTCCCAGCTTTTCTGTAATAACTAATGAGCAAAGCAATGTCGTCTTCAGTCTTCACCATGCACTTGGTGCCGCTGAAGTACTTGTGTCCATGGCGTCTTCTTTGTGCTTTCTCTGTGGGTCGTTGCCCTTTTGATTATTGCACCACACGTGTTTCTTTACTACTCGTTCCTGCGGGTGCACTCGAGTCCCACATGCTGTCCTTCTTTCATTGATATGATATTAGGGTTTAGGAAGGAGCTAATCGGCTTATCAGGGAGAGAGGCTTTGCATAACCAGGCTTACTACTAGTGATATATATTATATGGGGTTGGGCGGTGGGACTTCGTATCTGTACCTAGAGACTCTGGCTTATTGTGGTTGTTGTGGGGTTGTGTGTGTCAATTTGGATTTGATGGATGGGCTCTACCAAGTCTTGTCCACTCTCGGTCAGTCTCTGACGCAATCAATACTACCACTCTTGTGGCTGGTGTACACTTTAGTGTCTTCTAGAAAAGAGTTCCGGGTCAGGCTTCGGGTCCCCGGAAACTTGCATATTATTTTGGAGTATTAAAATTTCAAAGTCTGCAATTGTCAAAATACGCTCGTTGAATGGATTTACCGAGGACTTGGTTGTGTTCTCATTGAGCTTTCATGCATGTGTTTCAATTGTGATTAAAGACCTGTACATTGATATTAACAACTCCCTAATTAATTGCATAAAGGATTATGTAGAGATTCATTTCAATTCAGAGGGTGGATGATCCTGAACTTTGTTATGATAAAAACGTTGATAGGATGCGGATACTGAGTTTATGTTGAAACTGAATGCTGTTCATCACATGTGTATCTTCGATTCCCGTGCGAGAAATTCTCACAATGTATGTCAAAATGTGAGAAAATACTGATATATTTTTAATCACTTTTCCAATGCTGTATTTGGTCAGATGAAGGTGCTGTGTCATCAGAGGAGGAGTTCAGCGGAGGCGAATTAGAGGTACAAGAAGCTCAAGCTAGGGGAGAAGATCGAGATCTCAAAAATAGGCTTTTCCGTAAGTTTGGCAGTCATATTGGCACCTTGAAGCTGGAATTCTCCAAGAAGAAGAAGAAGGGAAAGCTTCCGAAGGAAGCAAGACAAGCGTTACTTCATTGGTGGAGTGTTCACTATAAATGGCCATACCCGACGGTACTACTTCATTATCTCGAACGGTCTTATATACAACCAGTAATAGAGAAGATGTACTCGATATGTGTCACACTCATATTCATAGCTGTCGCTTTACATTGCAATTCATGACAAAATGTAACAATCAACATAACCTGTAATCTCTCGTTCATGCATTCAGGAGGCTGATAAGATTGCACTGGCGGAATCAACGGGGCTCGATCAGAGGCAAATCAACAACTGGTTCATCAATCAGCGGAAACGTCATTGGAGACCATCTGAAAACATGCAATTTGCCGTCATGGATAACCTTTCTGGACCATTCTTTGCCGACGATTGAGGTGGTACTTGTATACATGTATTCGCAAATGCTTCACCTCATGAAACATGATCATAATCTATTTATGCTACAAATAGTCTGTCCTACCTTAATTCAGTGTACATGATGATCTGAAAATGTAAACTATTTACCGACATTGATCTCCGTCCTCAACTTCAATAGGGGAAATAATTATTGTAATTTGCTATTTCACCAATTAAGGTTGAAGATAATGAAACGCTTACCGTGTCATTGTCTACCAATTTTCAAGCTCTATGTAACTAATTTCTACTACTATAAATGGAAATCAAAGTTAGCGTCAAGGGTTTAACCAAAATTTGGAAGTTTACAATACACCCTTTATAATAAAAGTAAGGAAAAATGTTCATTTATAACTCAACATACACAAGCATCATATAAATTTTATCCACTTACTTAATAAATTACATATTTTTTGCCCTAATATCCAATTAAAAAAATTATTATTGTTTTTATTTATTTTTGTGGACAATTTTGGAGAGAGAGAGAAGTAATCGGAGATGTTGCCGTAATTTGGTGACCGGCTGCCGAACATTTTTGAAAATCTCACCGGAGGTCCTAAAAGAAGTGGTCAGGGATCTCATAGGTCACCTGAGAGGTTATCGAAGACTTTTATTGCCCCCTAATAAAAATTTCGATGACTTATAAGATCTTCGATACCTCTTTCAGGATCTCCGATGACCGATCACTGAAGTCTGGTGATCGGTGTCCGTTTTTATTGTCCCCCAATAATACTGTATAGAATTTTATTCTCCCCCCCCCCCAAAAAAATCCAATAAACTTTTATTGAACCCTCAATAAAAATTTATTGGGTTTTATTGGAGGTAATAAAAATCTCTAGTGACCTATAAGATATCTGATGACCTCTTTGGATGCTTCCAGTAAGCCTTGAGAAAATTTTAAGGACTTAAGATGAGATTAATTTTTAATTTTATTTTCCGATAAGTGATAACAACATTCGGGAAATTTTCTAAAAAACATTGCGGAAATGAATTTTCAATTTGTTGACTCGAATGTAACGTAGGCTTCACGACGTGTTCGTGGTAATTTTTGTGGAAATTTTTGGACGTTAGAACTATTTGTTACAAATTTTAGAAGTCGGGAATTAAGAAATTCATTCTGAATAAAAGGAAATTCATTTCGGTGTGATCTAGGCCGTTGGTTTATCCACCGCTTGATCTACGGCGTCCATTTAAAATCTATTTTAGCCTATATAAGGATCGAGATTTGACGAACGACCCAGAACGTTCGGGAGGAAGTAAGACGGGTTTCTCGAACCCGGAAGCCGCGAAGTAGGCCCGACCGGAAATCTTCCGTCCGGCCACTAAATGGCAGCGCACAGGTCTCATTCAACTCCTCTCGATGTCGCGACCAATTCTATGGCTTGGGTTTCCACCGAAGAGCTCCAACGAAGCCAAGTGGAAGCCGAGAAATTTGTACGGTTACGGCGGTTCTTCTGCTTTTTCCGGCGACTCCGGCGGCCGATGATGACATGCAAGGTAAGGAAATTAGTCTTCTCATTGAGCTCTACGTTCTGGTATAACTGTTTTCGACTTCGATTGAGTTTTGAGGAATTGTGTTTTGAGTATAATGCGTCCACCGCCGTGTATAACTGTTCAGATTACAGGTTTAAATTTCGTTTGTTCATTTCGATCTTCAGTTGGAATTCTGGGCTTGAGTTAATCTTAGAATATATCTTAAATGTAGAATGGTTGAGGCGATGAGAATCCTAGAAGCGAGCTATCTCTGTGAATGGGAAACAGAATAGCTATTGTTGCTGCTGTGCTTCACAATATCAAACTCGTTGTTGCCATGATAGTCACAGACGACATTGACTTTGGGGAATTGAATTGAAGTGAGGGGTGAGAGTTCATTATTATCAAGAATTTTAATAATGAGACCAGACTACACATTGGTTTGATATGTAATTGTTAAGTAGATGAGATTGAGTTGGACGCTATTAATCATTTAGCCTGGAGTTGTGAATTTGATCTACGATTAATTGTATAATTGGAATCAAATACCCAGTACATGCATATTTGCATTTGGTCTGTGACTATCCACTGTTAGTGGAATTCATGGTTTTAGTATCTAAGTATTTTTTTTTTTTATAGCTAAAATATGATTGGAGTGAGCAGAGTCTCTTAACCTGATTTATTAAGAAAATTGGATGATACAAATAGAAGAAGGGAGGACATCATCCATCCCCCTAGCCAAAAAACAGAAAAGTAAAGAGGTTCTAACCTCTAGTCGATCAACAGATTAAAAGCAACAAGAAAACTACAACTCAAATAAACCGAAAATTGGGAAGATCGAGTGAGTCTCGTCGATAAAGATCTAGAAGAACAGGAGGAGTCTCATTCCACCACACCAAGCCTGATGATGACAAACTAACATTAGCAAGCGCATCTGCCACCTGATTTCCCTCTCTAAAAATATGTGAAGATTTAAATTGCATTTGCAAGATACAGTGCAAATATTTATTCCAAACAACACAGAATCTCCATAGAACAAGATGGGGGTACATGAAGGAAATTAAGTACCATAGCTAAATCCTAGAAATTCCTTAGTATCAAGTATAAACTTGAGTTATGTCTTGGAAATGGATTCACTCTAGTACTGGTTGTCAACATACAACGAAGGTTGCTGGGTTTTAAATATATGTCGTTAAGGTGAGTTGGGTGTTTGGGTTAATTGTAAAGTTTGAATTCGAAACATATATGGGTACTGAGTAATAAAGAGAGAGGCCAAATTTAAGCAAGTGGTTTGCTGGGCATAAGTTGCTTTTGGTAATTTAAAGCAAGAAAATGGTGTCCAAAGTAGTCAAGTATGAGGAGATACATATATTTTATCTTGTCGTTGATCAAAAGGAAGTTATCTTGAAAATAGTCAATATTTGGGTGTCCATAGTAATTAGAAAACTAATGGAATTGGTTGACATTTGATAAGTTATTGGTCGGAACTCGGAAGTGCTAACACTCTAGTACTGTTGGACTAGGACTCCATTTACCTAGAAGGTGAGATGAAGCGGTGCTGGCCTAGGAAAGCGAATGGAGTTAAAGTCGTGGTATTTCAGGTAGGGGATTATGGACTTGCCTCAATTAGTAGTTTTCTATTTTATAATGTATATGTATGAGTCGTTTTATTTTAAGTTGAAAGGTACTTTAGTGCAGCTAACTATGCTAGCAAATGAGTATGTTGTGATGGCCTGAGAGCGAAGGGTGGCATTAACTTCTTTGGGCTCGATCCCCTTAACCTCCGCAGGGTTAGCTACACCGGTCGGACGATACTTTTGATCGTAATGACGACCCGGTTCCGTGTGTGTATCTAGGTAGCGGACGCTCTTGCTACGCTTACCTGGTTATTACTTTATTTGAGGTAAGGTCGTGTAGTTGGTCTATAGGACAGGCCATCAGGTTTGTTTTTCGGACTCTAGTGCATTAGTGTTGGATTTCTTAAAGAAAGTTTTCTTATAAACGATTTTCACTACTCGCCGGCACTTATTTTTATGTTATTTTTCAAACCTAGCTGGGTAGAGTCTTATTGAGCAGCGAGATCGAAAGCTCACCCGGTCACCCCTATAATAGTTTGTGGATGCGAGTACTGTGTGCGAAGACAGGACAGCTGGACGAACGCTTAGTGTGGCCTAGTCACTTGATTCCTTAAATTGTGTCATTGCCGGAGTTTGTTCCGCATGACAGGTTTTTCGATTTTCCCTAGTTTTGCATAACTCATTTGACGAGATCTAAATTGTGTGTAAATTGTATCTCTTTTGAAATCTTGGACCTTCGACTATGAACCGGATCTATATTCGTGTATTGCTCTTTCCGGTTTTGAATGACTGACTAGTTCTTGTTTCAATAGAACTTTAACATTTAAAAAAGTGTTTTCACCTCATTTAAAGTAAAAGCTTTCTTTACCCAAAATTTGGTAATTCAATTACCAAAGTATCCAAATTTGATTTCTTTTGCCTTGCGGCTTTTAGGATCTAAGTTAAGAATACCTTAGCTTGGGTTCTAAGAGTTCGCGGCACTGTAATGACTTCGATTTAGTGAGGTGCAAATTGAGGTGTTACATCCAGCAATCTCCGATGGCAGGTGACTGGAATCCCGCGTCAGGTTTTATTACCCCTCAGTATAAATTTATTGAGTTTTTTTAGGAGTAATAAAAGTTTCCGGCGTTCTCTCCGGTG
>BDJD01000781.1:25585-42032 GCA_002564525.1 Rosa multiflora | reverse complement strand
TTTTTCCCCCCCCCCCCCAAAAAAAAAAATATATATATATATATATATATTATTCAGTTTTATTGGGAATCTCTTTGGGGCCCTCCTGCAACCTCCGAATTCCTTTTTTGGCGAAGTCTCCAATGACTTTTTAATTATTCGGAGGCTACTTGCGGTTTTACTTTTAAATTGGGTAAGTGGGCACACAAATATTTTAGTAGAGTAAGTGGACATATTTTTTGGGCATTTGTTCAAGAGCCTTAAAAATAAACTCTCATAATGAATTATGTAAAATTGTTATTATGGTAATATAAATTAAATACACAAAGATCATAAAATGAGAAGAAAACTCTCACGTTATCCAGGAATAACATGTGCGATGCACGGGTATGAGACTAGTTATTAATAAAGAAGATTGATGCTAGTACGAGTAAGTCCACTTGTTAGGTCTCTGGGTCTTAACACGGTTCTTTTTTTTTTTTCACTAGCTAGGTTTGCTTGATGTTTGTTTCCACCCGTTGGGTTATATCTCTTGATCATGACAATGTTCATTCAATATTCAAATAATTTATTTAGTGTAATTGATATAAATATATATGATGTAAATAAATACTAATAATGAATATTTAGGAAAATCTACTGACAAATTCATCAAATATTTTAGAAGAAAGAAAATGCACTCAGTTTTTTATTTTCATTTTTTTGGCTAGAAATTTATAGTAATTGTTTTTACAATTTATTTTGGATTTTTTTTTCAATTAGTTTATAACCATTGGAACATATTTGTCTACAAGACAGATTTTCAGCGGATTATTTTGAAAAAATGGAAGAGATCTACGACCCAGATCTTTAGACTGTTGGAATTCAAATTCCAAGGACCCAACGTCTCGTTGACACGTGTACATGACCGTTGATGTTGTTATGTGAAAAACAACTCAACTCAATACTGATCGCCTTGTGTCACTCCCTCCTACATTGATGAGTTAATGAAATGCTTAAGAGAAAATAAGAAGCCAATAAAACTTGGAGGAATAATATAATGGGGGTGATAGAATTTTCTCTCTAGGCCTAGGTTTTCCTTGTCAAAACTTTTCCTCGTCCGGCGGCGTACACTATTCCGCGCGAGCCTCTGCCCTCGTCTGCCCGTGGCGCGTGCAGCCGGACGAGCTCTGGCCTCCGTGGTGATGTTTCTTCCAGATTGCAAGGATGGTGATGGCCGAGTTTGGGCCGCTGTTGAGACTGAACCACTCAATCTTGATCGGATCCGCTCGGATCTCAGGTTGAGCGGGTTGGATGGCCGAATAGCAGCGGTGCTTGGCAAGGGATGGATGGGGACAGGCGGGTCGGAGGGAGGAGATGGAGGTGTAGCGTTGTTGCAGCTATGGTTTTGAGCTATGTTTCTGGTTTTTCATCTTCTTTGCTAGTGTTTTAGCTGCCTAGGTTCAGATCGGTTGGCGATCTACCTGTTAGGGTGGCTAGGCTTTGGACGGAGGTGGGGACAAGGCAGAGGCGCGGTGATGGTGTCGCTGTGGTGGCGGCGGTGTTCGTGGGGCTGAGGTGTCGTTTTGGGCTGGATTCCTGTTTGTTCCTTGTTGGGCGTAATGGTTATTAGGTCTGGGCTTAGCCTGTGGCTCAAACTTTATTTTCATTTATGTTTTATTATTATTTTTATTTACTTACTTGTAGCTTTATGCTAGCAATAATCCCCTATCACTTAGTGGTAGGGCAACATGGGCTTGGACCCAGCATGCACCTTCAGTGTGCCTTGTCTAGCCTAAAGGGGTGCCGAACTGTTTACATCAAATGGACGCAACCTCCTAGGGGCATGATGAAATTCAGTGTCACCGGATATATCTCCGTGTGGCAACATATTAGAAAAGCTGTGATATTTGTAATGATGTTTCTTCGTTTTAGAGTAATCTTTCCGTTATGTCACAGCTTTGTTAAAGCAAATAGAGTAGCCTTTTGTGTACTCTTTGCTAATTGGTGCTTGTCAGAATATATAGACTTAGTGGAGACTCCCGATATTATTTCAGGAGGTTCTCTTTATGCTTATGTGCATTGTAATCCGGGGTTTAGGCTCATTGTCCCCCCCTTTTATTAGGCAGTTTCATCAATCAAGGCTTGAGGGTAGCCGTACAAGCCCTTTATTTAAAAAAATAAAAAATAAAAAATGCTTAAGAGTAGATATATTCTCTTTCCCTTAGAAATGCACTACATTACCCATATTTATCTGACATGGACATATATGCTTATACATGTTAATATTTAAGTGGTAATATATCCGTAATGACTAATTAGTTGTTGGCCCCAGGCACGAAGGAGGGGAAAAAAACCAACAGTGAGCGTGCTCTCTCTAGGCCGAATGCCGCTGGCTTTTCCGCCACTGCGTTCCGGTCCGGGAGAGGATGGTGTTTCTGAGTAGTGGAGGGATCTCAAGGCAGCGGCGTGGCTATGGGAGGGAGGATGGATTGTCGTTTCCGGTTTGGGATGACCGATTTCGATTTGTCTCTATCGGATCGAGGGCGAAGACAGCGGAGGTGCAGCAATGGAACTCGGAGTTCCGGCGGTGGATTCTAATGTCATCGACCTTGCTTTTTGGGCTGTGGCTGATCTGTTCTAAACGTGGCGGTGCCAATCCCGGAAGGGATTTGTCTCAGTCTCGGTTTTGGACCTGTTTGAGGTCGTCAACTTGATGCAGGCGTTGTTTGAGGCGTGTTAGGACGATGCAGCGACGGAGGGATTCGCTGAGGTGCCGTTTTGACACGTGGAGACGGCGTGGTGGCGTTGGGGCTCGCTGGCAGCAGGAGGGTTTGCCTGCCCCGCTTTCCCTGTGCTGGGGGTGGTGGGCCTATGTTCTTGGGCCTCTCTGGTGTTGTTTTGTGTACTGTTTCATTATTAGTTGTTTGGTTTTGGTGGTTGTTTTGTTGAGAATAAGTCCCTCCTCTTGTGAGCGGGGGTTTGAGTGTTTCTGGGTAGTGTTGATGTCATTGGTTGGTGTCTTGGTCGTTTTGGTGTTTCTGGTTATCAGCGTGATGGTGAATCACCTTTACACGTGGTCTGGATGTTTTGGGGCGCGGTGTCCGAACGGGTGAAAACAGTTCATCTTAATGTTGGTCGCGAAGTTGTATCGTTATACATAGGTCTGGTTATAGGTTAAATTGAGGTGGGGTTGAGATTTTTTAGCTCATGTAAGTCCCTCTCGTGGACGGTTCGGAACTTTGGATCTGATGATTTGTAACCTGTTTGGTCATTAATAGATTATTTATTTTCTCAAAAAAAAAAAAAAAACTGATTAGTTGTTAGCTCAGTGGTTAGAACACCCACTATCTAAGATTAAGGTCATGAGTTTAAATTACTGTGGAGGTAGGAGTGAAATCCTTTAATCATCTTTAAAATAAAGAAGAAGAAAGAAGCTGGAAGCTTTATCTACTTCTAAAAATTTCCCAATTGATCAATGATTGCAACATGCAATAAACGTTTTTGGGTTTACTTTGGAGAATGTCTGTAATGGGCTAGCCCAGAGTGCAGACTCGCATTGGGCTTTTATAAAACATCTCGGGTTTCCTTATCGGAACACTAAACCTCTCGGGTCTATCTTTTCGTTCTTCTGCTTCACCAGCGATGGCTTCGCTCCAGCTTTACCTTCCATTCTCCACCGGTCCATCTCTACCCAATTTCCGGTTCAGACGCACTCCGCTCCGATCCTCCAACGAGCGGCAGGCTCTCTTCAACCGCATTGCCCCTGTCTACGACAACGTACGGTTTTGCTCCTGTTCCTTCAGTTGTTGTTTGTAAACATTAACGTTATTAAAAACCTGTTTCTTTTTCTGTTTTTAGTTAAATGATTTGCTGAGCTTGGGTCAGCACAGAATCTGGAAAAGAATGGCTGTGTCATGGAGTGGGTAAGTCTAGCCTAAAGGGGTGCCGAACTGTTTACATCAAATGGACGCAACCTCCTAGGGGCATGATGAAATTCAGTGTCACCGGATATATCTCCGTGTGGCAACATATTAGAAAAGCTGTGATATTTGTAATGATGTTTCTTCGTTTTAGAGTAATCTTTCCGTTATGTCACAGCTTTGTTAAAGCAAATAGAGTAGCCTTTTGTGTACTCTTTGCTAATTGGTGCTTGTCAGAATATATAGACTTAGTGGAGACTCCCGATATTATTTCAGGAGGTTCTCTTTATGCTTATGTGCATTGTAATCCGGGGTTTAGGCTCATTGTCCCCCCCTTGTATTAGGCAGTTTCATCAATCAAGGCTTGAGGGTAGCCGTACAAGCCCTTTATTTAAAAAAATAAAAAATAGAAAATGGTTAAGAGTAGAAATATTCTCTTTCCCTTAGAAATGCACTACATTACCCATATTTATCTGACATGGACATATATGCTTATACATGTTAATATTTAAGTGGTAATATATCCGTAATGACTAATTAGTTGTTGGCCCCAGGCACGAAGGAGGGGAAAAAAACCAACAGTGAGCGTGCTCTCTCTAGGCCGAATGCCGCTGGCTTTTCCGCCACTGCGTTCCGGTCCGGGAGAGGATGGTGTTTCTGAGTAGTGGAGGGATCTCAAGGCAGCGGCGTGGCTATGGGAGGGAGGATGGATTGTCGTTTCCGGTTTGGGATGACCGATTTCGATTTGTCTCTATCGGATCGAGGGCGAAGACAGCGGAGGTGCAGCAATGGAACTCGGAGTTCCGGCGGTGGATTCTAATGTCATCGACCTTGCTTTTTGGGCTGTGGCTGATCTGTTCTGAATGTGGCGGTGCCAATCCTGGAAGGGATTTGTCTCAGTCTCGGTTTTGGACCTGTTTGAGGTCGTCAACTTGATGCAGGCGTTGTTTGAGGCGTGTTAGGACGATGCAGCGACGGAGGGATTCGCTGAGGTGCCGTTTTGACACGTGGAGACGGCGTGGTGGCGTTGGGGCTCGCTGGCAGCAGGAGGGTTTGCCTGCCCCGCTTTCCCTGTGCTGGGGGTGGTGGGCCTATGTTCTTGGGCCTCTCTGGTGTTGTTTTGTGTACTGTTTCATTATTAGTTGTTTGGTTTTGGTGGTTGTTTTGTTGAGAACAAGTCCCTCCTCTTGTGAGCGAGGGTTTGAGTGTTTCTGGGTAGTGTCGATGTCATTGGTTGGTGTCTTGGTCGTTTTGGTGTTTCTGGTTATCAGCGTGATGGTGAATCACCTTTACACGTGGTCTGGATGTTTTGGGGCGCGGTGTCCGAACGGGTGAAAACAGTTCATCTTAATGTTGGTCGCGAAGTTGTATCGTTATACATAGGTCTGGTTATAGGTTAAATTGAGGTGGGGTTGAGATTTTTTAGCTCATGTAAGTCCCTCTCGTGGACGGTTCGGAACTTTGGATCTGATGATTTGTAACCTGTTTGGTCATTAATAGATTATTTATTTTCTCAAAAAAAAAAAAAAAACTGATTAGTTGTTAGCTCAGTGGTTAGAACACCCACTATCTAAGATTAAGGTCATGAGTTTAAATTACTGTGGAGGTAGGAGTGAAATCCTTTAATCATCTTTAAAATAAAGAAGAAGAAAGAAGCTGGAAGCTTTATCTACTTCTAAAAATTTCCCAATTGATCAATGATTGCAACATGCAATAAACGTTTTTGGGTTTACTTTGGAGAATGTCTGTAATGGGCTAGCCCAGAGTGCAGACTCGCATTGGGCTTTTATAAAACATCTCGGGTTTCCTTATCGGAACACTAAACCTCTCGGGTCTATCTTTTCGTTCTTCTGCTTCACCAGCGATGGCTTCGCTCCAGCTTTACCTTCCATTCTCCACCGGTCCATCTCTACCCAATTTCCGGTTCAGACGCACTCCGCTCCGATCCTCCAACGAGCGGCAGGCTCTCTTCAACCGCATTGCCCCTGTCTACGACAACGTACGGTTTTGCTCCTGTTCCTTCAGTTGTTGTTTGTAAACATTAACGTTATTAAAAACCTGTTTCTTTTTCTGTTTTTAGTTAAATGATTTGCTGAGCTTGGGTCAGCACAGAATCTGGAAAAGAATGGCTGTGTCATGGAGTGGGTAAAGTTGTAAACTTTCTCTCATTTTGTTCAATGTGATCATTTTTTTTTTTTTTTTTTTGTTACCTAAGTTTCAATTTTTGTTTTGTTTTTTTTTTTGGAATTTTGGGTGTTACAGTGCAAAAATGGGTGATAGTGTATTGGATTTGTGCTGTGGAAGTGGGGATATAGCGTTTCTGTTGTCTGAGAAAGTTGAGGTCAATGGCAAGGTTTGTTATATGTGCTATACAATTATGTTGCTAGAGTTTAATTTGTTAAAGATGGTAACTTTGTTTGAGTCTCAAGTTAAAGATGGTGACTTTATCCTTGGCAGGTGATTGGTTTGGATTTTTCAAAAAAGCAGTTATCGGTTGCGTCTTCCCGGCAGAAGGTGAAGTCCAAAGCCTGCTACATGAACATTGAGTGAGCACTGGTAAATCTATTGGTGGATCAACTATTATAGTCTGGAATCTAATTCAGGATTTTGAAAATGTACCCTTAAAAAGTATTCCATATAAATCACATCAATGCCCACAATTAACAATGTTTTGCAATTGCGTATTAAGGTGGGTTGAAGGTGATGCACTTGATTTGCCATTTTCTAATGGTCAATTTGATGCTATAACTATGGGTTATGGGCTGCGAAATGTAGTAGACAAACATAAGGCAATGCAGGAAATTTTTAGAGTTTTGAAAGCAGGTTTTGTTCTCTCCCTTTCTCACTCCAATGGCATTGAAGTTCTAGGTTGTTTAAGATATCTAATTCGGCTTGGGCTTTACAGGCTCAAGAGTATCTATCCTTGATTTTAATAAGAGTACCAACCCAGTAACTGCCTCATTTCAGGTACTCTGAACTTGATACAATAATCCTTTGCGTTTTAAACTTTTAATACGTATAAATTTTGTTGTCATATATATTGTATTGACAATTTAGACATGCTGAATGTTTCTCCTTTCACTAGGAATTGATGATTGACAATGTTGTTGTCCCTGTGGCTTCTGGTTTTGGCCTTGAAGAGGATTACAAATACTTAAGGAGATCAATCAGGGAATTTTTGACAGGTGCGTTTTCCTTGGTTTGCATCTAGCGTCATGCTTTTACCAGAATTTTAGGCATCTGCATCTGAAATTGTTTCTGTTAGTTGACTCTCTTTGTCCTAGGCATTTAGGCTTGGTTTAATAACTAGTTGAGTAGATTAAGAAATTTCTGTGAATACAGGGGAGGAGTTGGAGAAGCTCGCTTTAGATGTAGGTTTTTCTGAGGCAAGATATTATGAGATTGGTGGAGGCCTTATGGGGAACTTAGTAGCCACCCGCTAAGTTTCATGCTTTCTTTTATATTTCAAATTGTGCTCTCTTTTATATTTCAAATTGTGTTTTGTTGAAGATGATGCATGTGTCTTCATGAATAAGAAAGTTCTTAGGCTTCAAACATCTCCTCACTTCACTTGTTCTCTTATTGTACCAATCTTTAAAACCATGATTAATGTTCAATGTTACTTAGAAGAAATGAGAAAGAAGAAAATGGAAAAAAATATTGGTATATTTGGAAATCTGAGCCAACCATTCTGAATATATTTACAAATCCTCAAATGCCATTTGCACTTTATTCACAGTGCATCAAAAATATGGCTTCAGATTACAAATTTAGATCCCTTCAAAATGCCTGCAAGGGTGTGCACTGCTGTAATGGTGTTAGTGTGTAAACATTTCACCTCTTATTGTCATCACCTGGGATAGAAAGAACTATGTGTAACACTAGCAACTGAACCAGAACCATCTGCATTTGGGTGACATGGGTCGTCGTATGTGTCATTTAGTTCCATGGTCTTTTCATCTATGAAAGGTGGATTGCTGGGTGCAGGAAGGTTCTCTTTCTTTGTTAGCATCTGTAATGCCTTTGACATTGTTGGTCGTAATGTAGGGATCTCTTGGGTGCATAACAGTCCTATTTGTACCACTCTCAATATTTCATCCTTAACTTTGTCACCGTTGACATTCTGCAACATCAAATTTGGGTCGTATAGTTCCTCCACAGTGCCTGCTTGAAAGTGCCTCCATGTCTATTTAACCAAATTACAGAGCAACAACAAAGTAAGAGGATGAAACTACAGAATCTGCTTCGTAAAGTAATAATTTGTGAACCCTTACAATTGTAACTAGGCTGTCTGAGTACTCTGCAGATTTGCTTCTGTTGTTCTGCCTCCCAGTTATGATTTCCATTATCAGTACTCCAAAACTGTAGACATCTGCTTTTTCTGTCAACTGGCCATGAGCTAGGTACTCTGGAGCCATGTATCCCCTGAGCGTCCATAAAAGAAATGATTATGACTTAACTTACAACCTTCACTGGAACATCGAAATGTGTTAGCATACTTACAATGTTCCTGCAATAGCTGTGCTAATGTGACTCTTATCTTCCTCGAAGGACCTAGCTAACCCAAAATCGGCAATCTTAGCACGAAGCCGTGAATCCAAAAGGATGTTACTGGCTTTTATGTCTCTGTGAATGATCCTTGTTTTAGAGTTGTCATGAAGATAGACTAAACCTTCTGCTGTTCCCGTAATGATCTCATATCTCTTCTCCCAGTTCAGTGTTTTGCCTCTTTGTTCATCTGCTAAAAGTGAAGATGTTGAAATAAAATCCAACATTTAAAACAGGGCCCAACTCAAACTCATGCTTAAACATGAAAGTGAAGTAAATTACCGAAAATGAAGCGGTCAAGACTCTTGTTGGCTAGGTATTCATAGACCAGAAGGCTTTCGGGTCCTGAGCAACTGCAACCCAACAATCTAACCAAGTTTTTGTGTTCCACGCTGCTTATAATGTTGATTTCATTATAGAAATCTGCTGCTCTATGCCTATTGTTAAAGAAAAGCCTCTTTACTGCAATCTCTCTCCCATCAGGCAAAACTCCCTGCAAAGCTGAAACTAACCAATTAGTTTCTGCAATCACAGTAACATGTTGTGTTCCAGTGCAAATCATATGGAGAAAAGCTAACCTTATAAACTGTTCCGAAACCTCCTTGTCCAAGCTTGTTGGCACTGCCAAAAGATTCTGTGGCCTTTTCAATTGTAGAGTACTTAAAGTTTAAGCTACTGTCAATGAGGGTTTTCGCCATCTTTTCTGCATCATTGGAACCTAAGAAAAGAACCCGTGAAAAAATACATTATGAAAACATTGCAGAATTACTACTACTTGCTCATGAGGGGATGGGGTTGGGTATTAACCTTAACCTTATTCATATTCAATTGTAGACGAAAAGATTTTTACCTCTTCTTTTCTTTTGTATATATCTGTGCTTCCAGATATAAAATCCAATAACTCCTCCAACTACCAAAACAACCAGGGAACTGACAACTGAGACCACTATCACAATAATGGTACCTGCAAAATTCATATATGCAAATTCATGATCAAGCCAAACTAATACTACAAAATTTATGTAGAAGAAAAGCAGAGTATAGTAAATTAGTAATTCATTTACCTCTAGAACTCCCACTTCCCAATTCCTTGTTGAGAAAATCTGTATCAGAGTACCTCATGAAGCAGCCAGTGTTTAGTGCCCTCCCCTCAGACCAAGGCAAGCAACCCAATACTGTTTCAGAAGCATTTTCCAAACATTGTCTGCAAGAACTCTCATTCAAACTCCTCCAACAATCACTCAGAACATAAACTGTTTCATTCACAGTCCCACTAACACCCACCTGAGCCCTTGCATACCCTCTGTTGCTCGGCGCAGATTGAACAATACTCATCACAGCCTGCCTAGCTGAAGCTTCAAACAACGAACTCTTTCTAGTTGTGTTCCCACACACAGCCGTGTCGTTTGGTCCTTTAAACTCCTCATAAAAGCTGTAATTTTCAGACCTCATGAAGCACCCGTCAAGGAAAATCCGACCCCCGTTATAAGGGTAGCATTTAGGTAGCACCGTACGTGCCTCGGCGTAACACAGGACACAGTCTTGTAGAGAAAGATCTCCATAGCATTGAGCCAGGCCATAGTTAATATCAGGACCTGAACCAGTGACTGCCACTCCGTACCCAGAAGCTGTCATTTGCCCGCTGATGTTTGCCATTGTAGCAACGAAATTCGGAACAAAGATAGAGGAGTTGTGCTCAAGTTGATTGCCACAGGTTACTTGGACTGTTTGTGTTCTTGGATCTGCCAGAGCTATTTCTGGCAATAGCAGGATATTGATGAGAGAAATGAATAACTTGATGGAGTTCTTCATCATTTTTGGTGATGAATGGAAACTTTGGTCAAGTTGTCAGCTATCTCCAGTTTATATGATGAGGCTGTTTGACAAGGAATAAAGCATTTTAGTGATGCTTGAACTAAATTGTTTATGGGGACAGGCGGACATTATTGGGTAGGCAGAGCACATGAATAACCAAACCAGCAAAGCAATTCAGACATTTCAGGATACAAATATTTAGTTAAACCTTCACTCTTGGATTCACTTCGACATTTACAATCCAAATTTGGATCTTGAAGCATTTTGCTCAAATAACTGAAATTACGGGGGAGAATTGTTATGTAGGCACCGGCTTTAAAGTTAGATTCGGTGGTTGGTGGACTGTCCTGGATAACCAATTCCAAAGTCAAAAAGGGTGGACTAATTGGCTATGCTGTTTGCACGCATAACAATGGTTACAGACCCAAGCTTTGATGTGGGTTCATACTATCACAGCAAACTAAGAAGAAGAGGGGGGGAGGAATGAAGAAACATCTACCTGTAACTAGTTTAAAAGAAATGACTTTCTGGAACTAGTTTAAAAGAAATGACTTTTTGATCGAAAATTGAGATTGTTAATTTGGTTGGAAAGAACAATGTAATTTATCATGAAAAAAATGCCTTTGTACTTTTATTGAGAAAATAATATGTGATTTTTCATATTACTAGAAAATACAAGAAAAAGAATTGTATTGAGATTTTTTTTTCTACGTTAATTTACAATGGATCTGTATCTTTCGTATACGTATCATGATATAGTTTGTTTGCATTCGTAGGATGTCGACTAAACGAATGTGAAATTGACGACTCCAGAAGAATGTGCAGTTTTTAAAAACTATAAATCTACAAGGGAAAACATCACAAATGATGTATGAATTTTAGACATTTGTACACTTTGGTGTACCAACTTTCATACCTATCAGAATGGTGTATCAAGTTTTGCTCCAATATTTTATTTTGGTGTTACACAGGTTTCATATAAAAACTGCATTTATCAATCCCAGAACCTCACATATATATGTATCGGTAGCTATACACTTGATGATGGTATGAGAAAAATAAATAGTCATGGCTATCATGCATATATATGAAACTCGAAGGTATATATGAAACACGTACCTTTTGTAGTTTTGATTTTGCATTGGATTTACTAAAACTATGATCGAGCTAATCTGACTTGTGCTGAGTGAGCTAGCTAGGTGAAGCAGCTCATGCTAGCTTCTGCAGAAATCTGCTGCAGATGTGAAATGAAGCCAGCTGCTAATAGCTACAGAAACAGAGAGAAAAGCAACTAAGCAAGCAGCGCGCAGCTATTGAAAGTTGGAAGAGACATTGTTTGGAAAAGTCGATTAAAACGAGCGACAGTCAGGAATTAATGGGAGTACCAGTACCGAGTAATATGATTAGTATCCTCTTTGTTCAACTTCAAAGAAAGACTAAACCACTACTGATCAGACAAGACAAGAAAGTGGAAACAACGCGGTGACCAGAAATCCGATATCATATGGCAAACTGGGTGCGTTTTTGACTTTGAAATTTAATATCTTTGATACTTGACAGCTCTAGCTGGACCATAGAACAGTATTTCTGTGACTATTACGCACCGATACTAGTAGCTAATATAGCTTAGCCAGAGGATCAATCTTCATTATGAATTTGGTGAAGTAAAGGACAAGAAAATTATATTCACCCAGGAATAAAATGAATTAAGAACAATGTTTAATACGTTGAACAATTCCAAACAATATTCAACTGGGGAAATTAAATAGGACAAATTATATATATATATATATATATATGGGGTACAGTTCAGTTCCTCAATGATGGCTTCTCCTTCATTTGACAGGCCATTGGGTTTTGATTATCTCCTTCCCCTGGTCATGTGCATCTCTCTTTATACATCTGTGTCCGTTTTGAGTCTTTGACTTTAGGAATGCTTGTTTATGCAGAAATTTTCAGCGCCATATGATAATGTTGAATCCACCAATTAATTATCAACTATTAGTCGACTTGAGTTTTGTTTACACGCAACCCACCTAATTCTAAACATAATATGTCTTGAAATGCTCTGCAATTTGCAGTAAGAAAGGACTAATTGCTTAGTGCTGACAGCTGCTATGTATGTATCTTCCAACAAAGTCAAACATCTTGCTCATTCGCCTTACTTAATTCACTTTTTAATTCACTCACTGACTTTGATTAACAAACAGATATTTACCATACAAGAACATTTACCCCGAGCAATAGTAAAACATATTTACATGTAGTATGCATGATTTTGGCATTCCTTTCTGCTCTGCCGATGTTGTGACAACAAAAATACTGTGTACATTTGATTTTAATTCAGAATTAGCAGACTTGGAAGCTGCAGGGTTGAATCGATCATCATCTGATATCAATGGTTCAATGGGGATTGTTTCAGCTAGTCCATCGCTTGAACCAGCTCTTCCCAAAATGTTGGTGGAGATTTAATTCAGAACCGATGGTTTGGTGTAGGTCTTGTGAGGTAGCTCATCTAGGCTCAATCCAGCTTTGGGTCATACTATTCCTTGAAGAATGTGTGTGAGACTCGGGCTGTGAATTGGAAGTCCCAGAAGGAATATTATGTCTGCTGTATTCTGCACTCCCAGAATTGATAAATGGTGGCTGTGTCGGCTGAGGAATTTCAAGATTCTGATCAGTGAGCATTTCCACTACAAATGACATTGATGGTCGCAGCTCTGCAGAGGCTTGAACACAAAGTAGTCCAACTTGAAGTAATTGAGATGCTTCACTATTTATGAACTGACCCTCTAGAACTGGATCAACTGCATTACATAGCTGACCCGTTCCATACAAGTCCCAAACCTTTATGATATGAAGACATAAACAAGAAGGTTAAGTTTTGCTAAACTGGAAGTAGATGAGAAAATTTGTAATGAAGCATAATGATGATATGACTTACCGTCTGTAGGATAGAAACAGAATTTGATGCAAAGCTATTGATCCTCTTTCCGGATATGATTTCAATGACAAGAATTCCAAAACTGTAAACGTCTGCCTTCTCCGTCAACTTGCCACGAGTGACATACTCAGGAGCCATATAACCTCTAAAGAAGCAAATATTTCAGTTCTCTACATTGTAAAACAGAAAAGACATGAAGCAAACAGAAGCAGTTGAGGAACTTACAATGTACCGGCAATGGCAGTGCTAATGTGAGTTTTATCTTCAGGAAACAACCTAGCGAGTCCAAAATCGGCAATCTTCGGCATGAAGTTCTCATCCAGCAGAATGTTGCTTAACTTTATATCCCTATGAATAATTCTCACTTTTGATTCTTCATGAAGATAGGCCAAGCCCTCAGCTGTCCCCAATATGATCTTATACCTCAACTCCCACCTCAGTGGCTCAAGATTATTTTTCACTAAAAATCAAAGAAGACATTGATAGTAACAATTAAGTAAATGGACTGATGATGTAAACCAACTTATATAGTCTTATTAACCAAAACACGACATAGAAGAGATTATTACCACTAAAATAGTCATGAAGGCTTTGATTTGGAACATACTCATAAACAAGAAGGCTTTCAGGGCCAGTAATACTGCATCCCAATAGCTTTACAAGATTTTTGTGATGGATTCCACTGATCAAATTGACTTCATTGAAGAAATGATCCACCCATTGTCTTGTATTGAAGAATAACCTCTTTATGGCAACAACCTTTCCATCTGACAAAACTCCCTGTATTGACAATAGGATGATTCACCTAATTAATTCCATATATTGATTCATATTAGAGTAGGAAAGAAATTGCTGAAATGAAAAATTACTTTGTAAACTGAACCAGATCCTCCTTGTCCAAGCTTGTTAGAATCATGGAAGTAATTGGTGGCATTTTCAAGAACTTCATATGAATAATTGAGTTGGGACTTGTTCACAATCGAAAACAGAGCACCTAGTTGCCTTTTCTCTAAAAAGAAAAAAAAAAGTGATGTCAATTTAAAGTTCAATGTTTAGAGATGAATGTCAAGAGCTTGTACCTTTCTTTTTCTTCAGAAACTTCTTCCTTCCCCAGAAAGCAAAGGCGGAAATAGCCAGCACAAGAGCAAATGCAGCAGATGTTATAGCCAAAATTATAGCCAAGTGATTGTGTCCTATCAAACATTTACACAATGAAATTATCATCCAGAAACTAAAAATAGCACTAACAAGATCAAATTAGAACCGAACTAACCAACCAACCTCCATTTCCTCCTCCATCCGTCACCGTATTGTTATTATAAAACTTCTGGGTGGAATACCTCAAGTAACAGCCAGCATTCAAGACCCTCCCTTCTTCTTTCGGAGGGCAGGACCCGATTCTAGTGACTGTGTCACTCAAACACTTCTCACAAGCAGAGCCATTCAGTAATTCCCAACACTGAGCCAACCCATAAACCGTTACATTCCGCCGATTCACAGACCCAACAAAAAACCCATCATTCTTGGCAGCTTCCACGCTCAAATTCTTCACCAATTCCAATGCATTAGCTTTAAAAACCGTTTGATTCCCACCAAAATTGTTAACCCCACAGACACTCTTGTCTTCGGCGCTCAAACTCTGATTAAAGAAATTGAAGTCGTCGTACCGGAGATAACACCCGTCGTAGAAAAGCCTACCCCCACGAGTGGCCTTCTGAAACGGCAGGCACCTCAGAATCTGTGTCTTGCACTGAGCAAAGCAGAGGTTGCAGTCTGTTTGAGAAAGATCTCTCATGCACTCGCCGAAAGCGTATACGGTGGTGTTTCCGGTGCCGTTGACGACGGCAGCGTACTTTTGGCGGGAAATGAGAGGGGTCAGCGTGTCCAGGGCTGCCAGGAAGTTGGCTATGAAGGACTGTCTCTGTGCCACCAAAGCGGTGTTGTTTGTACATATCAGAGCCACCTCTGTCGCTCGTGGATCGGCCAGAGCGGAGTTGAGTAACAGAAACAAGAGAGAAATGAGCAGAACTGGGATGCAATTAGACATTCTAGAGTTGCACTCAAAGTTTTACGCTTTGGTCCAATCTCTGTTATTGGGTTACTGAATATGATCAATTTACCAGCATATCAACTATGATGATGATGGTTAGGAACTTAGGATGACCAGGTGGTGATGGTGGGAAGTGAGTGGAATTAAGGTGTTTGGGCAGAGGCTATTCATGAATCATGATGGGTTCGATTTGCGGCGAAAGTCAAAGTCAACTGTCAAAAGCAGGGGGTGACGGAGACGGAAGCTTGTCACCGTGTTAGAATGAACGTCTAGGATAAGAATAGCAGGTTGCCAGATTTATTTGACTGAGAAATGGGGAGGACTGAGGAGCCATGTCGGCTACTAGTCTACTACTGGCTGCTGGAGACGCGGCGACTCCCGCCGTAGCAGGGCCGTCCAATGGTAAGTGAGGTCTAAGGCGAAAATCATAACCTGTTTTTTATTTTTCTGTATTTTTAGCATATTCTTGCTACTGTACAAAGAAAGTATTTGGTACAAGAATTTTTGGTCTCTACTATGAAAATAAGATTAACATGACCTATAAATTGAGCCTAATTTAAATTAGTTAACTACTTAAGTTCAAACAAATCGAGTATATATGCATTAGCTAAAGATAGACAAGTACAAAATATATAAGAAAGTTTGTAGTAGAAAAAGAGAGAAAAATTGACGCAAAGGTACGAGGCCTAGTTCTACAAGATTTAGATAAATTCAAATGACTTGATAATATGTTGGGTAATTTAGAAGTTGCATTTAATTTTTATTGGGCTTTAAATAGTATAAAGTACAAAAACTTGTTTCAAAGTGAGGCCTAAGGCAGTTGGCTTGTCTGCCTTGGGCTGGGACCGGCCATGCGCAGTAGTAACTGCGGGAAGATTATACGACATGTCATAGCAGTATTATCTTACTGGCCCAACACAGTGTAAGGCCCAATAACCAACCAATTTCACAACATGAGAGAATAGAACTCTTCTTAAAAATTTAAGCTGCATGGGTCTGCACACACTCTGTGAGTCTGTGTAGGGATATACTTTTTTTCCTCAAAGAGTGTGTGTGCCTCTGGTGGGACTTTCCTCATAGAAATCCACCATCTTTCCACTTTTCACTATATTTTTTGTTCTGTAAATTGAATTTATTATCTCAATTGATTATTTCTGATTAAATCTTTTAGTATATGAAAGGTAAATTGCTAAAAAATTTAGTTATGAA
>BDJD01000781.1:0-24181 GCA_002564525.1 Rosa multiflora | reverse complement strand
GTGTTTAGTTTACTCCAACATCTTATTACAAGCCAAGACCTATATTTAATGTTTACGACCATGTATAAATATTACTCTCTACAAGCTAAATTACTTTTAACATTTATAGTTTGTTGTTATGTTGAAAGTATGGCATCTTCTTTCTAGCTTAAAATAAAATAAAATTAGTGCCCATAAGTTCATAACTGCCGGTTCACACACAACCTGAGGTAAATGCACTAAGCAACTAGTACAAAAATTTGTGAAAGATCATTAGATTGATCAATCATACATGCACTATGATTTTGCATATATGCAGGGGCCAAATTCATAAAGTGATGATAGGTACCAGCTAGCAGATATTAATGGAGCGGCATAATGACACCAACATGGATGGAGACAAATAACAATAATAATATATTATAGCTTAAAAAAGGTTGAACTACAAATATTACAAATTTTTAAGAAGTATAGAAAAAATATGTATAACTTTTTTTTTTTTATCGAGATCACACAGTTCCTCAAATGCTTCTTAGGCCCAGAGATTAATCCGTGTTGGGGAATCATGTCAGAACACTTCCTCCCCCCTGGCCACCAAGAATATATTGGGATTTAACTTCAATAAGTGTCGGCGGGGTTCAAACCCGGGTGTGGGGGTTCTACACCTGGAGGCTCTTACCAACTTGACCACCTGTGGTGGTTAAATATGTATAACTTATTAATCAATCACATTCTTAAGCCAACCGCCTCTATTTTCATGCATAACACTAATATTAATTATGATATAAACTCTAAGAGAGTTTTTTCTCTCAACCTAGTCTTCAATGGCGCTCTAGCCTCCTTCCCTAGTTTCTTGCTGTCGCTATCTTCTGGACTTCTTTCTATCTAATGGTTTCCACTAATGCTGTCACAGCAAGCTTCGCTGCTTCCTTTGCCCTCGCTGAAGGAGGCAGTGCTCCTAACCTAGGAAAGATTGGTGGAGGCTTCATTCGCAGGTCCTCCCATCCTTTTCTGATTGAAAACCTCTGACCCGCAAGTTGATTGATCCTGAGGCAAAATTTAGGGTTCAGGAATGGGTTGGAGATTTATTCTTGTTTTCCTTTGAATCAGTGCGTGATTGCAACAAGGTACTCCGAGGTGGGGGTTGGTGTTTTGATCGAGCCCTGGTTTACTTTGAAGAGTATGACGGCGTCAAACCTCTTCATGAAGACCCTGCAGCTATTGGTACTGTTTCTAGACCTAGAGACAAGGTCAAAGGAAAGTTTTAAACTTTCCTGGTCTTCTTGCCTAATACTAGAAGTATGGTCTTCTACTACTTTCATCTTAGTTTCTCTAGTTGTACGCCAATCGAGGTCTCTAGGCAACTAGGTTACTGTTTAAAGGGAGATCAGTAGTGAGGATTTTGTTTCTTTGTTGTTAGGCTCAATAAGTGAGTGTATCTGTTAACAGTAAGGATCACCTGTCTTTTGCTTAGCAGCTTGTGTCATTTATGATTTTGGTATGAGACAACAACTGATGTACGTGTCTTCTGGCCATAGATAAGTAATGAAATTATCTATTCTTAAAAATAAAAATTATGGTTAACGAGTGTTTCATGTTTGTGTCACACATTGAACAATCAGACTCTATGTTTTCCCCGACTCTCGTAAGAGAGGGTGTTGCGACGTGACTAGTCTCAACAGGCAACAGCGCTATAACTGTGACCGAGAAGGATGCTGCTTCATCTCTCTCTAGTCTAAACATTAGAGATGACGACTGGATTGCTTGTCAGGGTCTCTCAGTTTCTGCTGGTCTCTTAGGCTGTGTGGGCAGTGGCAGAGTCTGGGGGATCGATCCAAGTTTGGATCGTACGTTTGTTGATGTGTGCCGAGCCGTGAAATATGATTAAGTATTTCTACGTTTTTATTGGGTCGCAAACACCGGTACTCGGTTGGTTCCTTTATTTTATTTCATCTGAGTACTTAGGTTTTTGTTAGAATAATAGCACGTGGACTTCCTAAAAGGTGGGTGTACTCTGAGTATGCGGGATTCTATTTGTATGTAGAATAGGATGTCTGTATGTCCTAAAGGATGCTCTTTCTGTCAACCACATAGGGGTGTGTTGTTTGGTACTGCTTGCTCAATTATAAAATCGGGTTGACCTCTTTGATTCAAAAAAATGTTTGTGTCACACAATAAAAATTGGAGATAGATTAATAAATCTTTCAAACCTATTTTTTTTAATTTTAATCAAACCCAAACCCAAAGGGAAGGTGGCAATATATTCATCTAAAGCCAGTATAGGCTGTTACATACCCTTCCGCTGCCATCTACAGACAGACAAGAAGGTAGTGGTAGTAACCACAATGGTACATAGAAATAGACCTACCCATTAGACATTCATGAACGTAGATATAGCGGATATCCTCCTCTGGTACTACTCCAGAGGCGCTAAAGAAACATAGAGTGCGCACAAATGCTCAGTTTCCTAAACAAGGAATTATTGTAATTAGACTAACTAAAAACATAAAGACGGGCCTAGGGCAAACACCCTAGCCCAAAATACTATAGTCCAAGTAGCCCAAGAAGAAGGCCCACCCAAGGCCCAGCAGGCTTGGATTGGCGCGGCTCCATCCATCACCTCCAGACCACCAAACTTGCAGCGCAGCTCCTCCCCGATGCCTACTCCATCATGTCCCGGCCGCCCAGAGTCTGCCACAATTTGCCACTACCAAAAAACGACGAACCCCGCTGCAACACGAAAACACGATGAGACCAGGCCGCCACAAGATGCATCCCCATGAACTAGTCTCGATGTCATCGTCCCCGATCGACACCCCCACCGAATTCGAATCGCGCCGTCGATCCAAGTCTCTACCGACACAAGATCTGCCGCCTCCTAGAGATTACCTATCGGAAACACAAAAACCAAAACTGCACCTACCAAAACTTGAGCAACCAAATCCAAGGACTTCATGAACTACGATAGCAAGTTAACTGCAAAATCCAATTTTATTCAATTCCAATGCAAAAGCATATGATGTACTAAATTTTTTTATTATTGTTAATTCTAAAATACCAAATGTTAGAACAATCGACTCCATCCCGGTGAGAATTCGAAGACTGATGTTGGTTATAGAGGCGGTTGGGTCGCATATGTGTGTTGGTCGTCCATGATGGCGTATGTCAAGTAGTGGTTCGTTGACGACGACGTCTGGGATCTAGGTTGGCGCAGGATGATGTTGGCTTCGGCTTAGATAAACATCGACGGTGGCGATGTTGCAGTGGACGACGGAAGCAGGGTCAACGAAGGCGGTTGTTGGATTGATGGAACCGGCGACCATACGACTAGTTTTCAGCCTTGGTCTGGGGATGACAGTGTCTCTTGGTTGGGATCTGTTTCTCTTGATGTCAAGGCTGGCGGCGACGGTGCAGTGGTAGCACTGAGCGTGCTTAGCATCTGGCCAACGATACAGGCGCCGGGACGAGCTGATGGTATTGTTGCTTCTGGTGGAGTTAGTTACGGAGGTGGTAGCAACATTTTTTATGGTGGCTGGGAGGTAACCTTGGTGGAGTTTGCTAGCTTTCTCCAACTTGGGCTTATTGGGCTCATAAGTGGCTATTGGGCTTCTTATTTTTAAATTTTTTTTTTGTCATTATTACTCTTTTGTTTAAGGGGAATATGATTAAGTATTTCTAAGTTTTTATTGGGTCGCAAACACCGGTACTCGGTTGGTTCCTTTATTTTATTTCTTTTGAGTACTTGAGTTTTTATTAGAATAATGATGCGTAGATTTCCTAAAAGGTGGGTATACTTTGGGTATGCGGGACTCTATTTGTATGTAAAATAGGATGTCTGTATGTCCTAAGACCATCTCCAACAGATAGGTCTTTAGCCAGATGAACAAGGCAATGGTAAGAAATGACACAGCAACTCAACTCCAATAGGTCTGTCAAATCCTACGTGGATTTGACATATCAAACAAATCTGTCAAATTTGACAGATCCAAACATTTCTGTCTTTTCTTTTCTTTTATTCTTTCTCTCTCCTTGTCTCTCATCTCTCTCTGTCTTTCTTCATACCCAGAAGCCAGAACCAGACTTCCAGTGTGATAGCAGCCTGCCAAACTTGTTCTTAGAAAACCCATGCCAAATCAAATTTCCCCAATCTCAATAAGCTTCTAAACTTGTACAACAGATTCGAGTTTTGAAAACCCATTCCCCAATTGCAATAAATCCAGTTTATTGCAATGATCGATTTGCAAGAAACCCAGTTCTTTGCAGCTGCTTAAACCTAGTTCTTTGATCCAATTGCTTAAACCCAAGCAAATACAATCTGATCCAATAAAATCACCAATTAGAACAACTATCTTAGAACACCCATATTCATCATTCTCATCCTAGTAGGAAAAAGCAATCAATCTCAGTACGTATAAGAATAGTTCATCCTAGTGGGAAGGAAGATGGAGGAAGAAAGTAGAAACAGAAGGGGATATGCAAATCTCTCTCCTCTCTCTCTCTCACACATCCTACCCAGACCAAAGCAACTCATAAAAAACCTTCATGAATCCTTCTGGGCTTTGATGGAATGACAATTTGAGATCTGGAATTCGTGAAGGCGTAGAACATAAAGCTGAGAATCAAGCAAATTTTGATTGATCTAGGCTTTGTTTAATCAATAATATGGGAAGAATAGTCGGGTACCACTTGATTTGGTTGCAGTTGGTCCAACGGATACTCTTATGAATCTTGTGTTAGAGAAGACGTATGATGCCAAAACAAGGAAGGGCGTGCCTGAACTTTGAGAGAACTAGTTTTAATGTCATTGCAGGTTAGATGGAAAACTTTGCAGAAAACATAAACAAAGAGAAGAGTAAAGAAGATCGTAGTTGGGTACCATTTGATTATAGAAAGGAAGATTGATCAATGGGTAGATGGGTGGGGCTTGATTACAAGAGAGAAAAGAAAGAAGATACTGAAAGAAACAGAAGAAGCAGAGAAAGATATGAGGATGAGATCTGAGAAAAACAAAATGAATGGAATAAAATATATTAAAACAACATACAATTTTGACATATCGGTTGGAGTAAGATTAAGCAAAACTGAAGGTTGCCATGTCACATACATAAACAAAGAGAAGAGTAAAGAAGATCGTAGTTGGGTACCATTTGATTATAGAAAGGAAGATTGATCAATGGGTAGATGGGTGGGGCTTGATTACAAGAGAGAAAAGAAAGAAGATACTGAAAGAAACAGAAGAAGCAGAGAAAGATATGAGGATGAGATCTGAGAAAAACAAAATGAATGGAATAAAATATATTAAAACAACATACAATTTTGACATATCGGTTGGAGTAAGATTAAGCAAAACTTAAGGTTGCCATGTCACATGTCAAATTTGAATTTGACACAAGCTAAAAGAAAACTCCATTGGAGATGTTCTAAAGGACAACTCTTTCTGTCGACTCCGTAGAGTGTGTTGTTTGGTACTGCTTGTTGAATTATAAAACCGGGTTGACCTCTTTGATTAAAAAGAAAAACTCTAGAATTTTCAGTCTTGTACAAAACTTTTAGAAATCACATATTCTCAATTTGATATATATATTTAGAAAACATGCACTAGTTTAATTCACTCCAACATCTTTTTTTTTTGAAAGGAAGACGACAAACTATATTAAGTGAAAATTGAGGATTACATGGAGTGATGCATAAAACATCAAAAGAAAGCAATAAAACATAACAAGATGCACAGACGCATCCGCAATGAAGAAAAAACAATAAAGCATAATTAGATGCACAATCGCATCGAGAATAAAAGGTAACCAGGTAACCATGTGACTTGATGCCGTAAGGCATTGCTGCACTGCATATGTCACTGAAGCAGTGTAAATAGAAGAGTAACCGTAACTGTAACTGATGATATGACCACCTAGGAAAAGCGATGCGCTCACCAAGAGATCGAAAGCGACCAAGGGTGACAGAACCTCGGATTTAGGCAGACGAAATCTGAAGAACCAGAACCAATACCAGAACAATATGAGCAGCTGTTTCGGATCCAAGATCCGAAATAGAATACGACCTGGATCCCAAATGCGGATCCAAATTCGGCCTGAATCCAAAATCAAGTCTGACGGGTCAAACTTGACAAAGGCCCAAACCCAACTTAATCTGATCTGGGCACCCAAACATTTGGGCACCCTGGCTTCATCCCGTCGACCAGCCGCCCTTCCAGATCTACCACGCCAAGCGCCATCACCCAGGCCACCAGTCGTACAGCCCCATCCGAGATCTTTCCACCCTTGAAGCCCCAAGCCGGCACCTGAATGCCTCACCGCTGTCCCATTCCTGAGCCGAAACATCACACCACCATCGCCCACGGACTGCTGCACAGTCGTCGGTCTCTGGCGTGAAATCTCCTGCCACGAACTCCCTCTGATCCGATCTGGGAGCCAAAAACCAGAAGACAAATCCGACTCCCGTCCACCTGAAGGGTGAGGTGAAAGCCTTCCCATCTCGATCCCCTCCCACAACCCTACTACCGGAGATTCCAAGAAGTGCGTCAAAGTCCCTAGATCCCAGATCCGGATCTGACCCAAAACCTCCGATTTCCCATTAGAAGGTTGCCAACCACCTACCCAGATCGAATGCAGCCTGGGATGCCAAGATGTAGAGATCTGAGAGAGAGGGAAGCACATCGCAATCCGCCGCCTCAGCGGTAGTCAAAGACCACGCCTTTGAAACGCAAACTGGAAGAAAAGAAGAGACGGTTTGCACCGCACTCGAGGTATACGACACCAAAGGAGGAGCCGACATTGATCTCCATCAGAGATGGAGAAAGTTGCAGAAACGTCCCCCCATCAGGGCGGCGTTCTCTCAAACCCTAGGGAAATTTCTTCATTCTATATTCACTCCAACATCTTATTTAAAGATGACATAATAGTGCATAGATACTATTCTTTAGATGCTAAATTTTCTCTTGTATAGAGTTGTTTGTCATGTTTAAAGTACCGGCATATTTACAGCATAAAATTAGAGCCCATAAGTTCATAATCACCTTATGCGTGAAGTAGTTGGTTATGAACTTATGAGCGCTAATTTGGATAATACTTGGCTAACCAGTCAAAACCAGAGGTGAAGATGATGCAGCTGCACAATCGCACCGACCCGTGACCCACGTGTGGCCCCAAGCGTGCGAGAACAAGAAGACATAGACAGAGAAAGAGAGAGTAACTAACTAAAAGGCCGAATCGTTTTCTGCTTCCTTTTCCCTTTTCATTCTCGATCACTAGCTTAAGCTAGCTTTGCCTCAACGTGTGAACCACCATGCCCTCTTCTCTCTTTTCACCAGAAAAAAGAAGCTACAGGCCGGCCGGCTACACTAAAATAAAGGCACGACCGAACCAGGAGTATTATTGTAATGGCTTCAATTCTCCAACTTGTAACTAAAATACCTGCCCCTCCTTTTGTTCATGCCCCAAACAAAAAGAAAAGGGAGATTCACCACTTTCTTTACTGAACTAGTCTTCTTCTTCTGCCTTTTTGCCATCCCTGTGCAGCATTATATATACTCTTCTGCTATAGGTTTATTCTCTAACTTTGTCACTATTATATATGGCCCTCACAGCAGAAATTGGTCAGTGCTCGAATCACCAACTCCCATTTGTCTGCTTGAACTCAAAACCTAGGACCTACCATCATCCTTCTCAATTTATATTCTTCAAATTTCTACTAGAAAAGTAAAGTATGCACTTTGGGGATGACCCTGATTCTATTATACAAGTTAGGTCATAGTGCCACCCCTATACAAGTTATATATGAATTGGTGTAGGAATCCAGATCATTTACCCTTTAGATTGCAGCACTTTCTTATGAACTATAATACTAGATCACCAAGGCTTACGAGTGCATGTTATCCAAATTGTTCCTTATCCAGCTTCCGCTTAACAAAAAATAATGGTTTGTCTTACAATATCCAATAATTAATTTAGATGGAGGCTAACGAATAGACCAGCTCATCAATGATTTATATGCAGCTAGCTTAGATTTAACAGAGGATTGAATGGAATGGTTAACTACGCACAGATTTAAATGATCCTATATATCAGTTGAGAAGCATGCAGTCTGGTGTTATTGGGAAATGACAATGTTAAATGCAGCATATAAAGACTATAGTTCAAAAGATCTTGCTAGGTACGGTTTAGCTCTGGTGTTACATGAGAATAGCTAGTCATTCAAAGAGAGAGCTAATACAGTTCAAGATCATTGTATAATAATCTTGGGAGAGTTTAGTGTGACTCAGAGCAGACATAGAGATAATTATTAATACAAATTTCATCATATTGTATAAAAAGTGAGCACCTTATTGCTAGTGTAGTACAGTGTGTATATTCCAGGTAGCCGGCCAAGGAGTGCCATGATCAGTTAGACTTGAATGCATTTATACATAACAAAAAACTAGCAGTCTAGAAAGTAAATAAAGGGTATTTTATTTATGAGCAGTATTAATTAATTAGAATCCAAGCAAGGCCAATGACCCCTATATAAACTGTCTATAACTGCCTTAACCTCCATCCTGCTTCAAGCAGCAGAGTACTTCTAGCTTCCTGAAACTCGGAAGCATTAATAACAGCTCTCTGCTATAAGATACACACATAAATCTTAAAATACAGATGACTTCATCCACTCTACTACTGTTTTTCTGGATTGTTCTTGTCACATTTTCCATAACTTCGGTTGAGGCAAGAAAGCACCAAACCAAGAAGAGCAAACCCCAAAAACATCAAAAAGGTGGTAATAACACTCATGATTCACATTTGCCTCGTCCTGCTCCAACTCCAGTTCCTCAGTATGGTTCCTTTTCTGTCTTGTCCTTTGGAGCCAAGGGTGATGGTGTCTCCGACGATTCTAAGGTAAAAGAATAAGTGTACTTATATGTGCTAATTGCATTCGTCTTTGTGTGTTTTCTGGTAGAATATCTTCTAAATGTCTTGAGATAAATGCATGCCAACCAATCAGGCGCTCATAGCGGCATGGAAAGCTGCCTGCAAAGTGAATGGGGCTAGTGTAGAAATCCCTTCAGGATTCAAGTTCCTCATCAAGCCAATAACTCTTCAAGGCCCTTGTATGCCTGACGTTGTTCTTCAGGTTATGAAATTGCTTTCTCATCATCTCTTTAATTTTGTTGTTCCTAAGTTTACATGGAAAGAAAGTGATTATTAATATGATTTGGACCATACAGATAGATGGAACTCTGATGGCTCCTCCAAAAGTTAGCTCATGGTCAAAGTCCAGTTTGTTTCAGTGGATAAACTTCAAATGCGTTCATAACTTCACCATCCAGGGCACCGGAGTTATCGATGGCCAGGGCTCTGACTGGTGGACTAGTAGTTCCTCTTCCTCTTCAATCTATAATTACTTGCAGAAGAAGTCCAACAAGCATATGCCGAATTTCAAACCCACTGTAAATCTTTTTTACTTTTACTCTGTTCCAAAAAAACAAATATAATTTGTACCTTAATGACATGCTTATTTGATGATAACTTGCTCCTTTGTACACATTGAATGCAGGCTTTGAGATTCTATTCAAGCTATGATGTGACAGTACGAGATATCATGTAAATCTTTTTTACTTTTACTCTGTTCCAAAAAAACAAATATAATTTGTACCTTAATGACATGCTTATTTGATGATAACTTTCTCCTTTGTACACATTGAAATGCAGGCTTTGAGATTCTATTCAAGCTATGATGTGACAGTACGAGATATCATAATCATAAACAGCCCTCAGTGCCATTTGAAATTTGACAGCTCTGGAGGGATCATAGTTGACAACATTACCATATCTTCACCAGAGAATAGTCCAAATACTGATGGAATTCACTTGCAGAACACCCAAAACGTCGAAATTCATCATTCTACTATTGGTTGTGGTAAGAATTAATCAGTTAGTAACTTCCACCTTTAAAGTAGTCAGTGCCAGTTAAACTATAGTGAGTGCCAAGCTATATATTGTGTGGCGCACTTGGCCTTGTACAGCAAAAGATATCTGAAACTCTTTTAAACCGTAAACTATGACTGAACCATAACTTCTAAAAAGTAAGCACAGAGAAAACAAATACAACTTGCCAAACTTAAGACGGCGACTCTTAGAATCCAGATTATTAAACTCTAAAGTTGTTTCTCTTTCTAACAGGAGATGACTGTGTATCCATACAAACTGGCTGCTCCAATGTTCATGTTCATCATATCAATTGTGGCCCTGGCCATGGCATAAGGTATATCATACTGTCATTCACTTCGAAACGATCATAGTCTTTAATTCCTAGAAAAATTTTCATAGTATGAATTTTCTGATTCTGCAAACCTTTTCTCTTTCACAGTCTAGGAGGACTTGGAAAAGACAGAAGTGTTGCTTGTGTCTCAAATATAATTGTCAATGACATTACATTTCAAAACACTCTATCTGGAGTTAGGATCAAAACATGGCAGGTATCAATTATCAAATCAACAAATACATAAGCACCTTAAGCACCTGCTCTCTTTTCTGATTAAACCCTTTCGCAGGGAGGCATTGGGTCTGTGAAGAATGTATCTTTTTCCAATATCCAAGTTTCGAATGTGAAGATTCCGATAATGATAGACCAGTACTACTGTGACAAGAAGTCCTGCAAGAACCAAACAGGAGCTGTAGCAATCTCAGGTGTGAAATATGACCAAATAATTGGGACTTATTCGGTGCAGCCTGTTCATCTTGCTTGCAGCAGCGACATTCCATGCAAAGATGTTGATCTCATTGATATTCAGCTCAAGCCCTCAGCAGGGTACCAGAGATTTCAACACGCTTTGTGTTGGAACTCTTATGGCAAGTCACAAGCTCCTTTGGTCCCTTCAAGCATAGACTACTGCTTGAGAAGAGATGAAAATCCAGTCGAGAGAATAGCAAAGTCACAGGATCGTCAGCATCTGTGCTAGGAAATTTGGATTAACCTCCTCTAATTATGAGCTTCCCTTCGACATGATTTTTTCATTGTTTGAAGGTGACGGTATAAATGTATGTTTCCTGATCAATCTTGTATTTGTAATGTACTTCGGACCCATTTTAGTGCATCTGACTTGGCTTTTTGTGTCTGAAGATTGTAATGTTTTGGATAGAAGTACCAGAGAGAACTTTCGTAGGTAAATATATGATTCAACTTCACTCCCTCTTGAAACTCGATCTTTTAAGAACTACAACTCCAGAATTTCATCAAGAACTATAGATTGCGGCCAAGGCAGGGCTCCTCCCTTAATTCCTATCAAGAGGCTCCTTTTTTTCAAGAATAATATTTCTCTACATGGGATACCTTTAAAACTAAAGATACTTTATGTAAACTTGTCCATTGTGATACACTACATGAACTGTAGAAAATGTCAGAAGTCATAAAGCTACAAACCGATACACGTAAGATAAAAGCTCAAGACCAAAATCTCCAGGTATCCAGAAAGCCTCTTTTCCAATTAGGAGGGTGGATTGAATAACTCGAGTGCTTCATCCTCCCCTATCAAATCAACCTGACATAGAGGGGATGAGATGGGAATTATAAGACTATGCCACCTACTTTAGGCGCAACTTCTTCTTCTTTGGAGCAGGCTGATCATTAGTGACCTGCAAAGAATAAAAAAAAAAGGATAAGTAACAGAACAAAGAAATGCAGACTGGTGTAATATTACGTACAATTGCAGCAATCCTAGATAACACACAACAGATGGTAGAATCTTACAATGTCTGGGCACTCGTACTCAATGCCAGCAGCCTCTATTCTCATTTGACGCTTCAGATCTCTCTTCTTAATTTTCTCCACCAGCTTTTTGTGCTCTTCCAATGTTCTTTCCTGAAAATCATCACCCCACAATGGAAAATAAGTTTGTTTGGTAATGTAAATGTTGTCAGTGTTTTTCATGTATGCAATGAATACCTTATCATGCCTCTTGCGCTCAATTTGAACCCAGTTCAAGGGTTTGGCTCGAACGTTGCAACCTTTCCACCTAGAAAACAAACAATACAGACACTTAGCAGCTTCAGGCAAACGGACAAACCACAATTAGAGGATTACACAGGTCACCCTATTTCACATTGATCATCAACCTAAACTATTCGGGTTGGATGTCATTTTGATGCGAACATTAACTTTTGCTTGCCTAAATAAGATACAAGTGAGTATACTCATCACTTCCCTCCCTTCTCCATTTCAAGGGCCATCCCAAATCATTTGGTTCACTTTGAATGCACCACATTATATGAAATTCTTTGGTGAAAAAATTCAAGCCACTAAACAACTTAACCACCATTTGATCCCATCCTAACTATAATATCATAATTAAAATTTAAAAATAGATGCAACTTCTTACAACTTCGGGTGAACTTTCTCTGGTGGAATAAGACGGGTTTGCAAAAGGTGTTCGAACAACAAATAATTATCCATAGTTTCAGCTACAATTTTCGCAACCTGCATACAAGGCAACAAAATGTTAGCAAAAAGTAAAGTTATTCAAAACAACAGGCTTTGGAAACTAAAAAAATCATCATAATAAAATATAACGCACCCCAGGGTCCTCAAACTCGATGAAGCCAAAATGCTTGGACTTTCCTGTCTATTGACATTACATGAAGAAAAAAACGTTAATAATGTCACACAAAAAAACATCGACTATAAGAAAAGTACAAAAGGAACAATCTCTAGTTTGCAAATGCTCAAGATTCTAAAGAGAAAAGGAAAAAGGTGTGATTCTGCTCAGGTAATACATGCTCAACTGAAAAGGAACAATCTTTTGTTTGCGAATGCTGAAGCTTCTAGGAGGAAAGAAAAAGCAGTGATTATGCTCAGGCGAAAAACTTACTCATTAACTCACTTAAAAGCACTCTCTATTCAGGAAGACTAGAATTACGCTTGCATAAATTTCTTAATGCAGAACATAAAACCTAATTACAAGTTGTCAGGAAAATCCTAGAACATGTGATATGCCTCCAGTAAAACCCTCAAAGAAAATCAGATAAGTGATTCACAGACAAGCTGTAGGTAATTGCTACCACAAACTCAAAGTTTTAAGCCATCAATCAATCACCCAATTATAGCTTCAATCCCGGTATATTTACCTTTCTGTTGCGTACAATTCTTAATCTCTTGATTACACCAAACTGCCCAAAGAAACCTGCAAAAGATAGCTAATTAGCCAGAACTCAATCTAGCAACCTTCCCCAAACATTAGACAATTTTCTTCATCCATCAAATTCTAAAATCTACCGTACCTTGCATTTCTTTTTCATAGAAGCCGTGCGGTATCCGACTGATGAATACAACCCTGGCAACATCTTCCTTAGGCTTCTCTTCCGGGAGCTTACGCGCAGGACCGCCTTCTAATGGCTTTCCTCATCAAAAAACATCAAATAAGATAACAGCCAGAGACCCCAAAAAATGAGCATAATTCGAAAGTAACTAGGTTGATGGAATACCAAAAAATCAGGAGCAGCAGTAGCGGAACTAGCAACTGGTTTTTGAGCAGAAGCAGAAGCAGAAACAGCTTTGCTCAGCTGCTTTTTCATGGCCTTTTTCGCCTTCGCCCCCATCTTGCTCTGCACCAAACACAAACACAAACACGTCGTCTATTTAGAGCAATCAATCTCAAGCAATACCAAAACCTCAATATCTCGATGAAACCAAAATCTAAACACCAGCACAGGAAAAATCATACCAAAAAAAAATATTTGAAAAGGCGCGATTAACAAGCATACCAAGCATCAAAAACAGACCGGAGTTATGTATATGAGAGTAGGGAGGGTTTACCTGAAGAAAAGAGAGTACAGAGAGCTGGGATTTTTGGAAGAGGAAGAGGAAGAGGCGCGTTTTGTGTTTTAGGTTTTCTGTTATACCTTCTGATGTATTGGGCATGATATTGGGCTTTTGTATGGGCTTGGGTTATATGTGATTGTGATTGGGTCTTACGGTTCTGGATTTTGTGAATTTACAAAATTTATTTTCTCCTCTGAAAACAAAATAAAAAAATACTTATGCTAGTTTAGTCCTATTCAAAATGCTTAATACAGATATTAATTGAGAAGTTTTAATAGAAAATTACTCACAAGTGCTATTTTGAAACTTTAATTAGACACAAGTCCACTTAATTTTTCTTGTACAAATAAAGCCACTTTCATCTTTAAAATATTTCATCTAGGACGATTTTACCCTTTCAACTAACAAACGAGCCCCATATTGATCTTCAAATCTGATTCAAACTCTCCCTCTCTCTCTCATCACCAAATCGCGAAGCCCCAATCAGTCGACCTCTCTCTCTCTAAGCTCTGAGCAATCGTCGTCGTTCATCGAAGAGTAATGCGGCATCGTCTCAGTAAATCGAACTGCAGTTCTTCACGTAGCGCAACGGATCGTCGTCCACGCGCCTCTCTTCTCTCCTCGCCGCGTCTGCTTCCCGATCCAAGCCAAGGCCTTGACGAGCTCATTCAAATCGCCGTAAGTCATCTCCTCTATGTGATTCTCTGATTAATTATTCATGATTGAAGTTGTTGATTTCATTGCTGACCGGAATTGGTGAATCTTTGATGTTGTTGATTTCATCTCCTCAAGTTCTAATTATTATGGCTTCTAACCTCATTTAATTACAATTTATTTAAGAAAAAAATAAATTAGATAGTTTTTAACTTTATTCTTGTACTAAATTAGGAGGCCATGTATAGACATTTGTTGTGTTTATCTAACTATTTATACATAAATTATTCTATATAAGGAAAATATGACTATCTTTTTCTTTCTTTTTAATGCATAGACGTCTATTTTGGTCATTCAACCTACCTACAAAATCTAATTTGAAATATAAAATAATAGGGATGTGTATTTAAAATTTCTCAACTAATATTAATTAATTCAAAGAAATCCATGAGGGATTTCGGTGTTTCATGATACAGGATTTGCAAAATTTTATAACTCTTGCATTGACACAGATTCTCCAATAGTTTCTTCTCAAATTTCAACTAATAATATGTCGTTTTTTAAATTGTCATTCAATTTTTATGGTCCGATACATCAATATGTCATCTCGATGTGATTGCCTAATTTCATTTTGAAGGGTTACAATGAGGAACTCTAGGAGATTGACATCACAGAAAATAAAACCTCTTAATGATAAACAACTTTCTTCTCCCAGGATCTCTGGGTCAATATCCACCATGGTGTCTATCAGACAAACAAATGATGAACAGAAATGAATAGCTACAGACGTAGAAGATCACATACTACAGATGGATAACAAAACATACTTGACAATAGGATTCATCTGGTTGAAAAAGCAAATGCATAACATTATGGACTACAAAAAGTAACTATCAACAACAGGGTTCTTTTGGAGCATCGACAGTTGGTTGGAAGCTCTTCAATTTGGTCCTCCGCCAAGGAAATCTACTCGGACGTCTCATCTTCTGCGTCAGACACCTCATCCTCCAAGTCCTCAGACTTCTCAGATGTCTCAGCCTCAACATCATGTTCAGCCTCAGCCGTCTTAGAACCCTTCAACTCATTTTCGTTATAAAGATCCCTTTGAACTGGGGCACTCATTTTCGTTATAAAGATCCCTTTGAACCGGGACACTCATTTGCTGCTGGGATGAAATAACATTTGCAATGGCTCTAAATGCTGATGCTTGATTATTATCTATTAGTGTATCGTTTTCTACTTCATTGGCAGGATGCTCCCCTGATGGCAATTCTCTTTGTGGTGGAGGCACAAAAAATGGTATCTTACCCCTCTGCCAATCATGGAGGATCATCTTTGCCGCTGTCATCAGGTCAGGTTCCCCACCCTAGAAGGGGCATATACAAATTTTTTAGGAAGGATTCCATAATAATAATAATAAATAAATAAATAAATAAATAATCATATCAACATGAATAATTTGCAATTTCGTGTGTGTGTGTGTGTATCCTCAGAATTTGGTTTTGTAAATTGGACCATATGTGAAAATTTATACAATCCCATTTCTATATCAGAGCTAGGAAGAACCCTGAACTCTCTTAAATATAACAATTTATGGGGATATGCAAGCATTTGACCAATTTTAAGTTGGAAAATCTTGCAAGCATTTGAACAAAAGGCTGTAGCTATTGAAAATAGCAAGAGACAATTATAAAGTAGTCAGTTACCTTCAAAAGCTTTCCGGATGATTTGCATAGCTGAACTAGAAAGTCATTATCATCCTCCCTGAACAATAAAACCACGTTAGGATCTAGTACATACAGCTTACATAGTTATATGTAATTAGCAGGATTACTGTGACGAGAAAATAAATAAATAAAAAAAGACTCCAGAAAACTTTCAGGAAGAAGATAAACTGGAACAATACTGCTTATCAGGTAAATTGTAATTGCCAGACTGATACATTTTAATGTTATTTTTTCCGAATCCAAAGCAAGATTTTTTGGGTCTTCAGGAAACGCCATTTCAAATTATACCCTTTTTTACTGTGAACATGGACTCAACTGAAGAGAGTGCAGAAACCACACACAATCATAAGTTTAGAAAGATTTAGTACACTACAATTTCTATTTAATACCGGGATACTAACATCAAATTCATCAGACAGAAAAGCATCATACCAGTCTTTTATCTTATATGCTCTTCGCAAGTGCTCTTTCTTAACTCGTTTCAGTACTTCTCCTATGTGTTCTGAAGCATCCTGCAAGTTTGTGACACGTACCTGGACAAGACATCACAATTAATAAAATATTGCATTCAAAGGCTCCAGCTCCAAAGTGAATGCGAACATATTTTACAATCATGCTGCTTGAATGCAGAAGCAGAAGAAAATATTTTACATTATCTATACACATTTACTGCACTGTATCAATCGATGTCGGACTTTAGACAAAATACATAGTCGGGCTATCTTGTGGATAGACACAACAGCATATATTAACATTTTATAAAACAAGAACACCGCACTACTTAGGGAAAGCAGGTATAACTGTTAGAAGAAACTGAACATGCACTCCTTCAACGTCTTTAATATGCAACTCAAAGTGAAGACAGTTTGAATAAACCATTTGCATCAGGGCATCATCTTTAACAGTGTACATTCAGCTAGGACATTCTCACCCTAACCCTCATATTTTCACTAGATTGCTCGTCCTATCATTCGCTTCAGGAAATATCAAAAAGCCAATATTTCCAAAATGAAAGAGCAGCAGAAAGACATACCACGCCCTTCAGTACAATATCTGTTTCAGAGTCGTTGGTTTGATAGACAACTCCGGGGCAGTCAATCAAGAAGATCCTCTTTGTGAGTGTTACATATTGCCACACTTTAGTTTCCCCTGGAATAGGAGCAACCTTGCAAACCTGCAGAGATAATAAACACACACAATTTCATCTAGATCCAGTACTAGACTAGCAATCATTAACTAAAGACAAACACAACCCTATTTGCTATCCTTCAACTAACCGTGAAGAGTAAAGTTCCATAAACCATAATTACTGAGATTGTGCAAGGGTAAAGCAGATCATTTTATTTTCAGCCTCTAGCTGATTAACACTGGCAGAAGCACAGGATATAAATGTTGGCAATGCAAAACTAGAAGAAGAAAGAGAGTTCAGAAATGTTACATTTTTCGTTCGCAGTGTGTTGATAACAGATGACTTTCCAACATTGGGAAACCGAACAAATCCCACAGAAATTGCTTGCTTGTCACTTTTTAATCTGGAAAATTGCCTCAACACAGATAGAAGAGAACCCTAAAATGCAACAAAGCAAAATCAATACATTATTTGAAATAATATTTATACAAGGTAACAAGTGGACCAAAAAGAAATAAAAAGCTAAGCCAGTTTTGAAGGGGCTAAGATGATAAAGCATCAAGTTTTTCCTATTAGTCTTTTAAAGAGTTCAAATCTCATCTTTTGGAGATGATAATGACGAACAGAAAGTAGATTTCATATTGAAGATACAAGTTCCAAAATTCCCAAAGAGATCTTCACTCCTTGACACACAGTTAATTTGATGAAGGAATCAATCCATAGGAAAGGTACCTTGCCAGATGACTTGTTGATGCTAGCATGAAATGCAAGAGTTGGAAACTCCGCCGACAATACTTTTAGCCAACCTTTTGTTGCCCAAGCGGGAACCAAATCACACTGGAGATAAAAGTACTGATATTGTTACACTGTGGTAATCTCATAATCATCTAGGACTCCAAACATGAGAAATAGAACCAACCTTGTTTAACAAGAGAATCAAGTGTTTATGCTTGCAATGCTCTTTCAAATGCTTCTCTAAGTGATAACATCTTGTACCTTGCGGATCCCTTGCATCCAAAACCTGTAAAAGAAAGCTGAGCAAGAATTAACTGTGATTTTAAATCCAGAATTATTATGATGTACAGAGTCCTAAACCTACAAAACATGACAACATTATAAAACAAACCTGGTTTGCCATGTTACTATGTGCATCAATATGAACAGCAGAATAAATACAGTTACACTGAAATTAATTTTGTATACTTGCAATGGTAAATGTGTAGATTAATATAATCTTAGTGGATGATAAAAGGGAGAAACACTGACCTGGACAACAACATCTGAGGAGTCTACCACTTTGTAGAGCTCGCCCCAAATGCGTTTACTCTGTCCCTTCTCAAACATTGTATGGCGAAACAAGTCCCTAAATCCATCCGCTTCGCCTGCTTCTGCAGCAATGTCATCGTGCTTCTGCTCAAACAGATCTACGGGGTAGCAACTCGTATTAGGTCAAGAACCATTTTATATTCGAAATAAGATCGAAGTGGCCATTATTTTAAGCTTTATGCACAAATAAGAAGCTGAATTAACTGACTCCTCTAGGTGTAAATCACAAATAACTGACCATACAACTTAACCGAAACGAAAGAATTAGTTCTCACAACAAAAAAACTGGGTCCAAAACAAGAAAGAGTTACCCTGAGAACCATCGGCTTTCTTAGCTAGGGACTCGTAATTAGCTGCCAAGAGTTTTGGACGCTTCCTCTTTGTCTTAGGTCCAAATGCATCGGAAAACGGCTCTCTCTCTAACTCTCTCAAGCAGATGAACTCTTTGATTGTGAATTTAGTACACTGGAATACAATTGTGAACTATGCAATGGTAATAGATCATATTAAACTTGTGAAACAAGACAAGACCATCCTAAATACCACCTTCTTATGGTCATTAAGAAGAGACATGGGCAATTTCTTCTCCTTCAAAATCACATTGTATCTATTAGACATGTGATTCTCGAGCTCGTTACGAAAGACTTCAAGCTCCTTCTGGCCCACAACCCTAGTATTCCCGAACCAGCGGTGATCGGGTTGGATTCGAGTGTTGGGAAACTCCTTGGACTGGAATTCGTTGCTGATGAACTTGCCCTTGCGGTCACGTGCTGTTGCTGTTCCAGCCTTGAATTGGGATCAATTTAGTTTTGGTTGCCCCTCCCGTTGTAATTTTCCTTTCATTTTCAAAAATGACAATTCTCACTTTGTCAGGTTCACCACTTAGGTGAATCAACATTCTCTTGTGATTAACGTATAATAACTTTATAATTTTCTAATTTTTCTATTCCAACCATTCATGTTGTATAATGTAATATAAAGATTAACTTTGTAAAAAATAAATCAAATTGAAGACCTTTTAATTATTCATTTCTATTAAATACATACGGTTCATCATAATAGCATTAAGTGTTGTTATAACCGTCCATTTGTTTGATTCAATTAGATAATTAAAAGATTTTTGATTCAATTGGTATTTTACATAGATGATTTTTAAAGTTTGATTTAAGATATGGACCGTTGGATTATAAATTTATTAAATAAAAGTGAGTTAATCTATAATGGGGGTGAATCTAAGAATTGTTCCTTCAAAAATAAAAAACAAGTGCTTTTAGTATCCACCAACATCTTATTGCAAATTTGATTTCACATACAACTAAGGCTAGCAATATAATTTAAGTTCTAGATTGTAAGTTTTGTTTTGCATTATATAATCTCTAATCACGTTGAAGTACCTTCACATGAACTTCAAGTGAAAAGAATGCATTGTTTGCCATTACTTATCCAACATGGAAATTAAAAGGATGTATGGAGTTGTGGTGTTAAACTTGTTTGAATGAGCATTCGAAACATGTTTTGTGGCATCACAATATCACATACTATAAAAATGATAAAACCGCTCTGCATAATATTCAGAAACAACTCCAAGTAATATCTCTACTTATTCAGACGCGGTTCTTTCACTTCTTTGTTTTCCTTCTTTGACAAGCCATTTCCAACGGGTTTGGTGGATCTGAAAAGGAGCCATTCAAAATTTGTTGAAATATCCATTTGTTGGCAGCCTCAGTGAAATGCGTCCCGTCCCAATTAATCCTAGTCATTGGATCCTTGCACGAGTTAGCGATTACTACCTCTTTGCCGTTGATAGTCTTCTTCGCCCCACACTTCTCATGTAGGTTGTAATTGTATTTCCCACCACGACCACAACATGCTACGAGTGGCTTCTCAAATCCTACAAATTCATTCAAATTTGCAACTTAGTTTACAAAACAGCGTATATAAATACATGTACAATTCAAAGTATACACAAAACTGGTTAAGGGATTAAGGGATGTGAACTATTATTACCATATTTCTTGGCTTGAGTAATGAGGGTGTACTTTAGTGAGTAGATATCCACATAGGTGAATGCAGCCATGGGAAGATCTTGCTCAAGCTGAACCACAGCTTTCTTTAATCTTTGGTTGAAAAATTGGGCCACATCATTAAACGGACTTGCACACCCATACTTATTATATTGGGCTGGGTTGACAAAGAACCTATCCAGAATATAGGGGTAGCAGCCCACTGGTCCTGTGTTGTGGATCCAAAATGTTCTTCCCCCTTCATTATATATATCCTGTTTCACATAGTAACAGGTCCGGTTATGGAGTGATGTCTACTTGCACCATACACATAATTCAATTTGTTCAAGATCATTCATTCCTTGGGTCCTGCAGCAAATGAGCCAAATCGAAAAGTTGTTTAACCGTTTGATTATATTATTATAGTTCAACATTATCTAATAAATTGTAACTCATATGACTAAACAATTTTCGATTTGACTCATTGTATTTGTTGCATAAAGATCTAATGACACGTTTACTTACTTGGAATGGAAACTAATTATGAATCGGAGACAACTGGAATCGGAGAAGAAAGCAATTGGTATTGATTCCAGAGGAGTTGATTCCTAAACTCATCTCCCCCCTTCGTAATCAAATTCCTGAGTATTCAGGAATCGATTCCTTATAAAGAAGTGAGACCTACATCCATTCTGATTCATTCATGTGTTAGTAAACACATGAATACTTTTATCCGAAATCACCCGTAATCATTCCCTCTTATTCCAAGCAAGTAAACATGCCCTAAAGAATGAACAATTTCAATCATTTAATTATATTATATGGTGGCCAAAAAAGATGGATGCCGTAATCATTCCCTCTTATTCCAAGCAAGTAAACATGCCCTAAAGAATGAACAATTTCAATCATTTAATTGTATTATATGGTGGCCAAAAAAGATGGATGTTCGCATCTCTTTCTTTGCCGAACATCCACCCTAGATCCACCTGGTGAAATCGGGGGATCTCACTTCCATAATTCCATTGAAAGTAGTAATACCAAAACAAAAAGAGAGAAAGGAAGTTGAACCTTGATGACATTAGAGAACTGGCCTAGCACATCTGGAACATAGGCCTTTATTTGTTCTATGGTCATGTTAAGCTTGTAACCAGCAGTGAGATCATTTTGGCCAATGTCAAAGGTATAAAGTGCTTGAGAAAAGTACTCTACTCTGGGAAGCAGTTTCTCAAATAACTCTCCTACACCAATTTGCAAACAATCCCAACTTCATCAACAACAGTTTGAATGCAAAAATTTACCGTGAAACAATCAAGAAGGGATAAAGAGTAACCTTTTTTGCGATAAATTTGCGATCTCGTGTGGAAGTTTGAGAATTCGACATACTGCACATCTAAGGAAATGGGACTAGGTCCATATTGGATGGTCATGTTTGGGGGTCTGATGGTTGATCCTGCAGTTGCAAAATTCGCTCCGTGGCTGAAGTTTGATCCAACCGAGTCCAAAAATGCACTCAGATGAGGTAATCTCAAGCTTTCAGCTTCGAAACAACAAGAACATGAGGATTCATATGCCTTGGTAAATTAATTTGCACATGTAAAATTAGTTCAAAGTTAGAGAATTCACCCTAGAATTTAGTTAAGAAAACTATGTTTCTATGTTCAGGTCACGAGTGGCACTGTACTGTGTTCATAGTTAGCATAGGATAGGAGAGAACCCAAATTTTTGGCATACATGTCTGGCATTGGAATTTTAAATAATGCATATGCCATATGCAAAAGCTGAACTGGTCCTGTTTTTCAACTTTATATGATCTAATCCAAACCCTTCGTAAAATGGCCAGTCACATGTGTAACAGTTCCAGATTTGATGCTAGCAAAAACCCCAAATTCAACAGAATCCAACAAGAAGATGAAACCAGTAATATAATGATAGGGGAAACAAGACGATGAAAGAGATTGAAGTTGGAAACATACCTATGAAATCAATTATAAGACGGCCATCGGAATAACGTCCCGAAGGTGTTCCAAAAAATGTCTCTCCATTGGGATAAGGAGCTTGTCCAAACGCTGCGGACAGGCCCCCGGTGTCTGAGTTTGAGTCTCCAAAGTTGAATATGGCCGGAAAAGAACATGGTTTTGAACAAGTGCTAGGACTCGGAAGCATTGTTGTCCTTGATGCTAGCAAAAACCCCAAATTCAACAGAATCCAACAAGACGATGAAAGAGATTGAAGTTGGAAACATACCTATGAAATCAATTATAAGACGGCCATCGGAATAACGTCCCGAAGGTGTTCCAAAAAATGTCTCTCCATTGGGATAAGGAGCTTGTCCAAACGCTGCGGACAGGCCCCCGGTGTCTGAGTTTGAGTCTCCAAAGTTGAATATGGCCGGAAAAGAACATGGTTTTGAACAAGTGCTAGGACTCAGAAGCATTGTTGTCCAAATCACAAGCCCAAAGGCAACATGTCTTAGAAACAGAGTTTCCATATGTCTAACAGTCTAGAGAGAGAGAGAGAGAGATAGCTACAGTGAAAGGTATCAAGAATTCAAGATCATGAAATGTGTAGAGAAGATGGAAAAAAGAGCAGGCCCCCGGTGTCTGAGTTTGAGTCTCCAAAGTTGAATATGGCCGGAAAAGAACATGGTTTTGAACAAGTGCTAGGACTCAGAAGCATTGTTGTCCAAATCACAAGCCCAAAGGCAACATGTCTTAGAAACAGAGTTTCCATATGTCTAACAGTCTCCAGAGAGAGAGAGAGAGAGAGCTACAGTGAAAGGTATCAAGAATTCAAGATCATGAAATGTGTAGAGAAGATGGAAAAAAGATATCAGTGCCCACTTTTGGGTCTTTCTTTATCCTTTTCCTGCTAAATGATTCTTGCATTGACCTCTTTCTTAATTAGCATTGTCTATATTTGCACGAAAAAGAAATATAATTAGTACTAATCCATGATTGATTCTCCTGAATTCAAGCAAGCAAGCCTGTAAGTAATTTTATTATTCGAACAATGTAAGAGTCCCACGTGATGCATTCTAGAACATGACATCCTACAAAATCGAACGATACAGAGAAAGAGTCGCGCATGTGGTTCAATGGATCAATGATTTTATCTAGACAATCACGTGTACTATGATTCGGAACCTTAAAATAACTTTTCGTTTAGTGGTGCTTATGGCAAGCCATTTTCAAAGGAACTGGAGGGTTCGAAAATGAACCATCTACAATCTGATCGAAGATCTTTTTGTTAGCTGCTTGAGTGTAATGTACCCCATCCCAATTTACCCAAACCGAAGGGTCTTTACATGACTTTCCCACTAATATTTCTTTGCCATGAACCTTGATCTTTCCTCCACATCCAAGGTGCGGATTGAAATTGTACTTCCCACCATGGCCGCAACATGCTCTTATCGGTTCTTTAACTCCTGCAACATAATGTTCATATTAGATAAACAAGCTCATTCACTAGCTCCATCCACAGATGGAAAGTGTAGGGTTAAGGACTTGCCATGCTTTTGTGGTTGGCTAATGAGGTTGAACTTGGCCTTGTAAACATCA